>JAHWFP010248353.1:0-20540 GCA_023313725.1 Lithobius niger
AAAACTTTTCCTCCAGAAGTTGCTTGGTTTGACAAGACCTTTTAAATGATGCATCACTCGACC
Organism: Lithobius niger; assembly: GCA_023313725.1. NCBI lineage: Eukaryota > Metazoa > Arthropoda > Chilopoda > Lithobiomorpha > Lithobiidae > Lithobius > Lithobius niger. The sequence goes on from JAHWFP010248353.1 coordinate 64, forward strand.
TCTCTTCCCATTTAAAATTTCTTAGAAACGCCCCTTTGCCCTCCTGAAACCCCCTTTAGGGCGACCCCACAAAGTTGAACAGATTGGCGGTGAATTGTCCAAATGTGAATTTGTCTGACAATTTTTTACTGCATTAAGCTATATTCATTACTTCTTGAGTTATGGCACTGTAACGGGTTTCGTGATACACCCTGTATAGTCCACTTATGTCCCGCTCTTGTTAAACAAAAAATTTATCATACCAGTCACATAACAGAAGTATTTTTTAAACAGAATACCTGTACTGATTGTTTCAAATTCTAGCTATGGTAAAAGCAAACATTGTACCCAACAACCCCAAGGTATCACTTGACGACACAACCAACACCCTTCACCACTACATGTTGCCTTACTCTGACACATTAGAAAGACTGAAAGATGGCTCAGTTTCACTTCCGAATCTTACTCTTTCTTTGCTGAGAACAAAATGCATAATTCATACCTGGATGATTGAAATTGATTTATTAAAACTGAATGTGTTTTCACCTCAGTAGAAAAAACACCCAAATTCAAAAGAAAACAGAACACGAAATGTATTGTGCAAATTTTCAACAGGCATATCGACACATTATGTAATTCAAGTCCTCCTATCTTCATCAGGCAAAACTTCAAAAGTTGCTTACTGTAAATGTTCTTAGACCTAGCGGATCAAGTTGTCGGAAGATGTTTTAGGGGAAAAGTTGAACTAAGGGTTTACAACATTCTGTGCGGTGTATTTATGGAAGGAGAGGTTTTGCTGTAAGATGTGAGACGTTCTCTCTGATATCAGTAGTAATGTTGCTACGGTACCACCTGAACCTAACCATATCGGTTGGCGAATGGAAAAATCAGGGTCTGGCGACCTGGAAAATATATAATATCCGGAAAAGTCTGGGAAATGTGCACTCTGGAAAAATCAGGGATTTAAACTAAAAGTTCTGGAAAATATCTGAATAAAAAATTAAAACAACTTTTAAACCAGTTCGATCTGGTGCGGGTTTCAGAAGTTTGCCATAAAGTCAGGTTGAAGATGTATAAAAAAAATCCATTTGGGAAGACTTCCTAAAACCCTCCTGCCATCTGTTTTTCACAAGAAACTACTAAAATTGTTGAAATTTTAGTTCTTCCAACAGTGCTTCTGCTGGCATCAACAAACCAGCTTCAGTTAGTTCTAGAGGTGTTGTTAAAGTGTAAGCAAACTAGTCTGTCACTGCTGACAAAGTTGAAAATGAATAATACAAGTGTGAGGTTGTGACACAAAGTGAGAAAAATTCTACAGACTAGCTAGATAAGTTGTAAGTTAGGTCCAATTGTAAAACTTTTGTGTAGAAAACTGTTGAAATAGGTTTGGAAACATTAAAATTGCCCTGGAAAACCTGGAAAAGTCTTGAAAATAAATGTCGCTTGTGCCAGACACTCGGAAAAAGGTGCTTGGCCTTGTAAGTTTTTGTTTTTCCTTGGTTGGTTGTATTATTTTGAAGATAGGCTACAACAACGACATATACTCTGTTTCCTATGTGTTAATATACATTCCGATTAGTTACTGCCTTTTGGTTGTGTTTATCAGCATAATGGGCAGTGTTGTAAAACTCCTAAAAATAGCCAAATCTGTGGCATTGTGTCTCATTAACACCCTTTTTAAACAATAGGGAAGTGCGTCATGGCCAAGGGACGAGCGTAATGCTAATTGGTAAGCAAATATAAGCCAGGTACAGGGATAGTCATAACTTCTCCATTATTTGTTAAAGCACAAGTTAATATGCATTTGAGTTTGCTCAGAATCCACTTTTATGACTGTGTACACTGGCTAGACGAAAGAATAGAACAGGTTCTAGTCAGGTTGTGTGTTCCAAAATTGAGCCTTCGTACATATTTTCTGGAGTTCATGCGTAATATTTAAACAATTTTGGAGTCAGTGGGCCAAGAGCAATAAGAAAACATTAATTTCAGCCCACCTGCTTTTTTTGCGACATTTATAGAAAACAAAAAATCAGTTTTGGTTCTTCTTATACTATCTTTACTCTCTCACTAAATACAATAAAGACTTTCTGATACAACGTTGCTTACCAATTATGTCTTCTTCCTCCCCCTCTTCCCCCCAAATGTTTGAGACGCCTAAACTACCCTACCCTTATCCCCAACATTCCATCTCCTGTTTCTATCACCCTCACCCTCCCAAATCGCCGCAATTGTGAATCACTTCTCATGTTTTGAACCCAGAAGCCACAAAGCAATGAAACACAGCCTTCGACAGGCAGCATTTGTCACGGCCTTTATGTCAGAATACACTGTTTTCAGTTTGACAACGTGATGCAATATCCACCTGTGGAATTTAGTTTGCATGGCAACATTCCCCTCCTTACGGGGCTGGTATTATTTATGGCCAGGAATAGAATTAATCTCCATCTTGTAAACCTAGAAACCCTCGAATGCAGATGCTTGAGGGCCGATCTGATCTTAACCTATAAGATTATACACTCCATGTTACCATTCGCACTCCCTCTTTTTGATTTTAGCCCTAACTCCAGGACTCATGGTAACTGTTTTAAACTTGTTCTTCCTCGTTTTCATTTAAATTACCGGAGGTTGTCCTTCGCTCTAGAGTGGTTCTTATTTGGAACACTTACGACAATGAAGCTATTTTAGCCCAATAGCTTCTCACCTTCAAAAAACGCTTATCCACTTCCGCCCTTCGCCCTTTCCTTCGTCGCCCTGAACATTCTACTTGGAACCCTTAATTTTCCAGTTGTGGGTCTGCTTTCAGTAGTTCGATAGACGATCCCTTGCACTTCCCTTTCACCCTACGTGCAAAATAAAATTTTATTATTATTAATTGGGAGGGGGGAGATTTAGAACGTAGTCTCCAAATTGTCGACGAATCCCCTCCGAAGACCCGTCTTGAACTCTCAACCACCCTAGGTTCAAAAATAATCTGCCCCCCCCCCCCCCCCCCCCCCAAGAAGTAAAACGAGCAGTGTATTACAATAGGTTCTTGAAAAACATCAAAAGACATGTTCTAAAATCCTCCTTTGGACCAAGATTCGTAAAGGTAGAATAAATTATGATTTACTGTAATCTGTGGCATTATTAAGCAATTTTGGCAGCTGAAAGGGCCATTTTTTAGGCTAGAATTGTATTTTCCCTCTAAGTTTGCTTTGTTTCCCCCTCCCTTAACAAACTTACATGACCCCCTCGAAAGAGCTCGAAATTATTGATACTGATATTGATAATGGTCACTAATCATTATAGAACTGGATATCTGATTTACATGTTTTCACTACTTAAATGAGGAAATCCATGCTTCCCCCCCCCCCCTCCATTCTGTAGTCCCCACCAGCGATAAATAATGACTGCTCCCTAATCGTTATTGAACTGGATATCCGATTTACATGTTTTCAGTACTTAGATAATGAAATATTGTCTCCCCCGCCGGCCCAAATTTCTGCAATCTCTCCCCCCCCCCCCCCCCAGCAATAAATGATGACTGACCTCTAATCATTATTGAACTGGATATCCGATTTATATGATTTCAGTACTTGACCCATGTTGACTACAATTTGTCGAGGCCCAATTTGTACCCAATTTTTTTCGTACAATACAGGAAGCAATTTGTTTAGGGTGGTTGGGTGATGGGTGTGTTGTATTTGTGTCTAGTGGCAGGGGTGGGGTGATGACACGTGATAGGCCCCGTCACAGACAACCTACATTAATTAATTTTTGGCAGTTTACTAGTTATCAACCCAAATGAAAGCACATCAAAATCAGCAGCTATTTAACCATCTGACCTGTCGTATTTGAAAACAATGTTAACCCTGAACCTTTCTATTAAAATAAAATCTTGGTTAATGTTGGATAATAATTGTCTGAATACTAGAAATTAAATAGAAATATCACGCAGCCTTACTGATTTTATCAGATCACCTGTGTTCCATAATAGACTTGCAAACCCACAACTCACGGATGAGAAGCGACTCGAGCATTACCTTGCCGGCCAGGCGTTTCTGTGTGTGCTTCTTGTCACAGATAAAAAGTTAGAAATTTCAAGTTTTAAAAAGCATCTCTTGGACTTGCATGACCATCTGCAACTTTTCATAACGGTGTGACGTGTATATGTGTGTTGTTTATTGTCTAATGAAGATATTGCTGTAGCCTAATATCGAAATATTATATCATTCGCTAGTTTTGCATTTATGTCTGTGCGTCCTGGCTTTTTTCATTATTAATTTTGTATATCGCACACTTTTCCAGCTCCATAAAAATAAATAAATAAAATTTAACCTGTCAGCATGCATCATAAGAAACGCCTTCGTGATTGGCCACTGTCTGCATATCACTCCCAGGATGCCACGCGAAAGCTGAATCAGATGGGGGGGGGGGGGGGGGTAAGAGGCAAAAGTGCGGTGAAGATGGGGGGGGGGCTAAATTTACGTGTGCTTTATTTGCTGGGAGTTAGGGTAAGGTAGAAAGGACACAAGAAGTAGCAAACGGGCAGATTTGTTCCTCCAGTCAACTGTCCTAAGGGCAGAAGTGATTCCCCCTACATTTTATTGTGTCTGTAGTTGGTTATCACACGAACACATTTTTCCTCCACTCCCGACTGTCCTCAGGATCGGCAAACCTTCCATATAATTCCTCTCTGTATGTCCAGCTTCACCCCCTTTTCTGGTATGCATGTTATGTGTTCACTATATGCCTTAATTACTCACGTGAGAAAAAGTCGGTAGCCTGAGCTTTACTGTCCCACTACTTTGATTCATGTTTGTAGCAGTCACCAAAGTGAATACGCTAGCACCTGTTCTGTTATCTTCAGTAGCTTGGTAAAAAGACAATACATTCTCGTGTACCCCCCAAAAAAAGAACTAGCAATAATTTAATCTTCATCATTATTAGGAAGACCTTTTTGCAGATTTCTATGAAAACCAAAAAGTAAGTTTCAGCATGCAGTGTCCAAGATGGTCACCACAAATGGGTGTGACTAATTGCAAACAGTTTTAATACTTTTTGCCGGCTAATTCTACAATTTAACGTTACAACATTGAAGAAAAAAGAAAAACCAAAGCACATGCAACACAAGTGCTTTGGTGCATGAAAATCTCAGTTTCTACTTGCCGTGAAAAAAATCCATTACCCAATATTTAGCATTCTCCTTCTCCAATGCTGTTCCAACTAGAGATAAAACAAGTTCTTCCGGTCCACTGCGCAGCCTCCATCGTATATATAGTCGAGGCGGAGCGACAGAGCTCACCTTTTCTTCTCTAGCGACCACGCTGTTCACTTCCGGAAAAGACGATCCGCTTCGATGCCGCGAGCAGAGGGGACGCCAAGGGAATCCCCCCTTCCTCGCTCATCCGCTTCTCCTGTTCCTCCGTCCTTCGAGAACGCTGAGGTGCTCAAAATTACTACTGAACATGACATGTTGGAGCCTCCGCCTCCCAATCCGCTGCTGTCGGAATCCTTTCCTCCGCAGTGCAATACCGCCGCCACGTCTCCAATCCCATGCGGTCAGCCGGCACCAGACCTCCGGTCCTCATACCTCGAACTCGTTCGCACTAAGGAGCGTTGCGCGCGGTTGAAATTGCAGGTTAAGGCGCGAAAAGCGGCGGCCAAACTTGCTACGTCCGCCTCCGCCCTACCATTGGATTTTTCCTCCCGTTCATCCACTGCGTCCAGGCGGACCGATGATCCGCTTCCGCCTTCGCAGGTCCATTCCCTGATGGATTCGTCCTTGCGTACCTTCAAACGGAAGGTCCCGGATTATACCTCCCCTTGGTTGGCTTCCCTTCCCAAGCGTCATTGCTCTCCAACGTCCGCTGGTCCGTCCTCTGCCGATCCGCAGCCTCGGCTACCACTGCCGCCGCCGAGATCTTTGACATCCCATGACTCTCAGGATCCGTACTACTCACCGGACCCTTCGGACTTTGGCTTGCCTAAGCCTCCGTTTCCCACCGATCCTGACCCCTCCGAAATTCCGCTTCCTGAATTAATGCGGACTGTGGAAGAAATCGTCCCGGATTGCTTCCTGTACAAGCCCTCCGCATCCGCGGCGGATACTGTCAAGAACAGGGGTCTGGCCACGGGTTACGGCTTCGGCCTCCGGGACCAGCCGCCTCTCCAACCGCCCCTGCTTGGACAATCTACAACAATACTCACTACCCTCCTTCGGAACGGGGGGTATCCTTCTGGGCAATGGATCCCTCTGGAACAAGACAAGGAGCATCCTCCGCCTTGCCCAGGCCGAGAAAACTATTTCTTCCGTCCCATTGGGGACGGCACTGGCAATCCTCGCAAATCCTCGCAAAAAGGATGATGGGCATATTTGTACACCTAAGTTTGCTGATGTCAAACTCTATGGTAGGGCAGAAAATGACGAGCATAGTAAATTGATACATTTGGCACTTGATAATACCATTAACGGGTCAATACAATGGCAACTGCATATAAACCTTTTACCTGTTTTACCTTTGGGTAGTAAAAACAGAAATTATACTTACAAAATAAACGATACGAACCTTGAAACAAAACAAATAATCAAAGATCTTGGCGTCCATCTCTCAGCAAATTTAAAATTCACAGACCACTGTAATCGTATAACAGCAAGAGCTAAACAAATTAGCCATCTTGTTAGGCGCTGTTTTGTACCTGGAGATGAATTAACCCTAGTGATGGCATTCAAAACATATGTGCGACCAATTGTGGAGTATGCAAGTCAGGTGTGGTGTCCTTATCTTGTTAGCGATATTAAACTAGTAGAAACTGTGCAGAGGTCCTTCACCAAATATCTACGGGGCTGTAGAAGCATGAACTATGCTCAGCGACTTGCACATTTAAATCTTGAATCCTTAGAGCATAGACGGCTAATAGCTGATCTTTGCCTTACTTTCTCAATTTTCAAGGGGCTCATAGATGTGGATGTGGTACGAGGAAACACGTATACTCGAGGGCATAATCTCAAATTAAAGGTACAAAAAAACAAAGAGAAACTGCACAAAATATTTCTTTTCGAACAGGGTCGTCGAGCCATGGAATAGTCTTACCACCGGAACTGATTGAAGCAAAGAGTGTAAACGGGTTTAAACGGGGGTTGAAAACTATAAATTTATCTAAATATTTAAAGTGTTTTTAAATAATTAAATACACAAACGCATACACAGTTGTACATTTTTTTAAGTGATCATTTTAGTGTTAAAAATATCAGTTCGGGAAATTTTTATTGATCCAGCTGGGTATTAGCAGACACCAGTCGACTTTTGCATTCATTGCAAGAAATTTTATTATTATTATTATTATTTTTATTAAGATTGACAATTGGCTTTGGCCAAGCTTTAAACTACAATGCATTATTTTATAAGAAAAATTGACAATGATACCCGGCCTATCCCCCCCCCCCCCCGCTCTCCCCCCCTCCTGTCACTTGTCCCCACGTTTGGCGATGCCGTCGGGGACCATTGTGTCCCTGGTAGGTATAACCTTGGTGGTAAGGCATTCGTGACCCCAACCAAATACCGTCAACCCTTTCTCTGCAGCCTAGCAGTCGCCGTCGTTTTAAAATTTTAAACTATTAAACTTATGTAATTAATATTTATTTTTTTATTCATTTAAAAATTTTAGTTTTACCATCGGATGGCAGTCAGTGACCACCAGGTCCTTGCCATTCCGGTTGCGTTTGCAACAAACCGATATTACATATTACAACTTCGATACCTATCCGCAGTCGGAGTTTCTAACAGCTGACATAAAGTTGGATTTTGGGTCCTCCCTTTACCTCCCTTTGATTGTCCCCGGTCTTCGTTCTCCGCGGTAACGACCGCATCCTCCGCCTCGGCCTTCAAGCCGCCTCGCAGGCAGACGTCCTCGGTACTGCTGCCAACGCGTTGTGCGAACGTCTCTATACGGATCCGTCTGAGGATACTCGACAGCTCACCTTCCTCATTAATCAAGTTTTCCGCAAGAGTTGTTTTGCTACCTACCACGCAATGAACTGGTTTACGAGGCCATTTTTCAATTCTACCTTGCTGCTCCGGGAGGTCGCTCTAAACGCTGCACCTAACCTCCATGCGTCTACTCGCCACCTCCTCCGGAATCAGCCGATTCACGAGACGGAGTTCCTTTTCAGGGGCGTTATTCCATAGGTGGCTCCGCATCTAGATATACCACGGAAGCCTCGTATCCTCAAGTCAAAAGGATCCAGGCGTTCTCCGTCGAACCAACTAAGGACGGAAACGCCTTTGAATCCATCACTTAGTATCACACCTGCTGAACGTCCGGCTCCCCGGGCGACTTCGCCCTTTCCGTACAAGACCCAGGGTCGCGGACGAGGACGCTCCCTGGGACGATGATCCTCTAACTCTGGACGCCACTCCAGGCAAAGAAGCCATAAATCATATTCACATTCTGCCTCCCCCACAAGCCATAGGGGGTCGACTGCATTTTTTTGCCAAAGCCTGGCATGCCCTTGCCGCCGATTCTGTGCTCTGTTCAACTGTGACCACTGGTGTCCGGCCGAAGTTTCTTGCCCCTCTTCCGGTTGGCGATCCTCCGTGGGATCGACAATCTCGTCCTTCACATCCCCTACGTTTGGAAATACTATCCCTCGTCCGCAAGGACGCAATCCGTGTTGTTCCTCCTCCATTCTCGCCGGGGTTTTACAGCGATATATTCCTCTGTGACAAAAAGAACGGCGGTACTCGGCTAATCTTCAATCTCAAGCCTTTCAATCGGTTCATCGACAATCCGCATTTTCAAATGGAAACCGGTCCATCCGCGAATCCCTCCAATTGGACCGTTTCGCTGGATCTTGCCGATGCCTACCTACACATCCCCCTACATGTTGCTGTCTGCCACCTATTTCGTTTCGTTCTCGACAACACCGTCTACGAATATCTTTGTCTGCCGTTCGGGCTCAAGGCAGCTCCACGGATCTTAACCTACGTCCTCCAACCGATTCTAGCTTGCCTCCACCAACAAGGGATCCACATACATGCCTTTCTCGACGACTGTCTCCTCCCCTACCGGACCTCCCAGGGGTTGCTGGTACACCTAAACACCGCCGTGTCACTTTTTCATCAACTAGGCTTCGGTATCAGTATCCCAAAATCCCGGCTTTCACCGGCTCAACGCTTTATCTTCCTAGGAGTATCCTTCGACCTCCTTCAAGGGACGGTTGCACCTTCGCCAGAACAGATCAAGACCCACCTGCTGGCTTCCCGACACTTTCTTCAACGTCCGCACCACACCTTCCAGGCTCTTGCCTCTGTCATAGGGACAGATTCCTTCGCAGACCTGTCCCCCTATGTGGATGGCTCGTCCCCTCCATCACTACCGTCTAGCACAGTGGGGGGGAGGGCAACTCCAGCCTTGCCCTCAAGATGCCTCCTCGGACCCGAGACCCATCCTTCCCAACAACAACCTTCCTCTGGTGGATGGATGTCGTGAACTTGACTGCGTCCGTTCCCCTACACGAACCCTCCCCCGATGTCCACCTGTTCACAGATGCCTCGCGTCTGGGGGGGGGGGGGGGGGGGGCACATGTCGACAATCTCACAGCCTCCGGTCTGTAGCCTGCGGATACCACCGAGCATATCAACCATCTAGAACTTCTTGCGGTTCTTCTCGGACTTCGTCAGTTCCAGGAGTTCCTATCCTCCAAAATAGTCCAGATACATATCGACAACAGGACGGCAGTAGCTTACCTGCGCAAGGGCTGTGGGACTCGCTCCCAATCCCTCCGCCGCATCACATCCGAGATCTTTAAGTTCTGCATCACCACCGGCATTCGGTTGCTACCACTTCATATTCCGGGACCTCTGAATGTCATAGCCGACTCCCTCTCTCGCAAGAAACCTCCGATCAGCGAGTGGGCACTGCAACCGTCCGTGTGCCAGGCTCTTTTTCAATTGTGGCATCGCCCGACGGTGGACCTGTTTGCCACGAGGTTCAACAACACACTCCCACTGTTTGTTAGCCCACTGCCGGACCCGCGAGCTTGGGCAGTGGACGCCCTCACTCTGGATTGGAACCATCTTCACGCTTATGCCTTCCCCCCGCCTTGTCTCTTACCGTTGGTCCTCCGCAAAATCGCCAATCGCTCGGGTCAGTTTCTCCTGATCGCTCTGAACTGGCCGTCCGCAGCCTGGTTTCACCTCCTCCTATTCCTCCTCGTAGATTCCCCGCGCCAATTACTGGCGCAACAGGACCGGGGACGGTTCTTCCATCCGAACCTGTTCTCCCTACAGCTTCACGGGTGGCTACTATCATCCGACTCGTCCGCTCAACAGGCGTTCTTGAAGACGAGGCCTCTCGCATTGCCTCCAGAGCCGTACGGTCCTCCACTACAAAAGTTTGACAGCCACTGGAAACGGTGGTTTCATTGGTGTATCTCACAACAAGTCAATCCAATCAATCCGCCTATGCACGACCTCCTCCGCTTCTTGAACTCCTTGTTGAAAGAAGGATTACGGGGCTCCACCATTCTAGTCTGCAGGTCGGCATTGAATGCCGTCTTCAAGGCTGCTGGAATACTGCCCTTCTCACGGATTATAAAATCTCCTCACTGATCCACCCATTCCAATTGGATCGTCCGCGGGTCTCCAAGAGATTTCCGGACTGGGACCTATCCATCGTCCTTATGGTTTTAATGGCTCCTCCCTACAAACCTTTAGGCTCTGCACGCCTCAGCCACCTCACAAGGAAGACAGTTTTTCTGGTTGCCCTGACCGATTGTCTTCGCTGTAGTGAGTTACAGGCCCTATCCGCAAGAGAACGAAACTTTTTTTCTGCCGGATTTTCGCGGTGTCACTCACACCTGACTCTTCTTTCAGAGCGAAAACCCAGAAACCCACTGAACGGGCGCATCCGTTCATAATACTATCCCTTTCCAGCATCCTGGGAGATGATCAAGAACGAACTTTGTGTCCTGTACGACCCATCCGCTTCTATCTGAATGCATCTCTTCCTGTCAGACGGGACCGCATTCAACTTTTTGTCCCATTCAACAGTAGGACTGGCCTCACTTCTGCACGGATGATTGCTTCATGGATTAAGACCGTCGTCTTTCAGGCTTATGAAGCCATGGACATCAATTGCATCGCGGAAGATATTAGGGTCACGGCGCATGAGCTCCATGCCATTCCTACGTCTTGGGCTCATTTCAGCAATATTTCCATCACAGACATTATGGAATCCGCCTCCTGGTGCCACCCTACCGTCTTCACGTCCCACTATCTCCGGGATGTGTCCTATCATGCCGACGGTTTGTACCGCGTTGGGCCATTTGTTGCAGCCCCCAGAGTAATCTAACCCTTGGACGCACTGTGATCCACTTTGTGTTACGGGGCCGGTCGCTAGCTAAGGGAACTCCGATCAAATGGTGCCCGCCGCCTTGACAAGGTCTATGGGAATGCTCAATATTGGGTAATGGATTTTTTCACGGCAAGTAGAAACATCAAAATTCCAGGGTTACCTGGTTAATTTTTGTTTCTATTGCCTATTGAAAAAATAAATTACGGCTTCCCACCCTCCTCCCTTCGCATTGCCATTTGGGCAGGGTAGAGATGTCGAAAAGGTGAGCTCTGTCGCTCCGCCTCGACTATATATACGATGGCACTAGCTAGTGGACCGAAAGAACTTGGTTTTATCTCTAGTTGGGTTAGCATTGGAGAAGGAGAATGCTAAATATTGGGTAATGTATTTTTTCAATAGGCAATAGAAACAAAAACAGTAACACGGTAAAGAAAGTTGACTCAATTTTCAATAAAAAGGATTTAGCTAGTATTTGGCTAGCCAGAAATAAATCCTGCCATCAGTTTGCGTTAGTTTCTGCTGCATTTCAGCTTCTGATGTCAGCATTTCCGCTGATAATTGAGCATTAATCAATATTCATAACCGTCACTAATGAATGATAGTACCGTAAATCTATTAAATGCACTCAGGTGCTTGCAGTTAATTCGATAAAAAAAAAACATGGGAGGAGGATGTAAATAAAGCCTAACACATTTTCTAATCTTACTTCTGTGTAATGTTGAATTAGCGTTATTTTTTTGAAATATATTCATGTATTAAATTTTTTTTAATGTTATTGGTTACGACGCTAGTTTCGGTGTGGTAACGACGCTAGTTTCGGTTTGGCAACGGCGCTAGTTTCGTTTTGGCTGCGGCGCTCCTTGACTTCAGGTTTTGCCGTGTAGTGGCTCTAGTGCCGTCGCTGACGTTTTGGTGGTGGAAATTACGAACGTGTGCTTAAGATGAAGAACCACATCATTCTTCTGATGTACGGCAGGTTCGGCGGTTGTGCAGAATGACGGTTTTTTCTCCGACAATGTAATTTAGGGAGGTGGCCACTCCCAACTTAATTACAACGCACTTGTCCTTCGTTAACCTAAAGTTACTGCCATGTGAACCAAACGAAGCAGAAGGACGCGATTATAACCGACGCCATGGTGGACGAACTTGTCTGTTTGCAACTTGCCGTTTGTCTTGGGTCTCACTCGTCACTAGTTGAGAATTTCAGATGTCGTTGAAACGCCGAGAGTTAATTCCACGGTAGATGTATGGGACTATTTCTAATTGTCGTCAAAGTTCTTGTGGCAAGAAAGGAGCGACTGGAAGTAGACGAAGGAACTGTTACTTTACTCAACCCTGAGTGTGATAAGCCGTCTCCGTAACTATCAAGTTCCACCAGGTGTTGATGCAAGGTCCATATAAGCTACGAACTTCGACAGCCACTGCGTAATGAATTCTCCTAAACCACGACTCGTCATATTGGTCCGGGAGTAAAAACTAGAACTGACTAACGTCTGCATTTAACTGTTAAGTCGTGGAACAATGGTGCACATTAACACCAGCCATAAAAACCGAAACTGCCAAACGTATATCCTTTAAAGCGTCGTATCTATTATTTTGCGTTTTTACGTGTGTTCATTTGACAGTAATTCCTAAAGTTTGATGATAGGAAAAAATTGGTTAAGAATAATATGGCGCTTGTCCCCAAAGTAAAAATTATGTCCAAGGTAAGAGGAAGCTGTGCTTCTCCATGGCTTTAGTAAGATGTTTCTGCTCATTTGAAATGAACACGATCATTGGATAAAAATTAAGCTGAATGAAAGAAATGTGCTAGAACCGGAATACTGGTATATTCTGAGAAATTGAAAATATTTATTGGAAAGGAAATTATAGATATTTTTATCTCCTTTCATATTGGAGGAAGCTAGCCTATTTAGACCAATTAATTGCAAACCATAGGTGAGAATAATTTAAGGTAGCCTATAGATAACGAATTGCCGAAAATGATTTAATATTTAAATCCAACTTAAGCTTTTACAGGGCTAATGGTGTAGTCCATTAGGGACAACGTAACTTATTAACACATTAGGAATATTTTGAAATAAATGTTTATATTTTTGTTATCTTACGATTCATGTGTATGAATTCTTGGTCTCTGCAAAACATTATTGAACCCGGGAGAGATTTTTTTGCGATAACATTTGAATTAGTGGAATTTAGGTGAAGTCGTGTTTGCATCATCATGGAAAAGTCGCTGATTATACATTCATTCACGTGCACATGCTGTATTTAATCAAGCATTAATCACAATTCATCTCCTTTATTCACAAATTTACCGTAGTTTATTAGATCCTTTCTAGTCTCCTAAGCCGCCACCGTAGCCGAATATATTTTGTAAACCGAATCCCGGACGGAAAATAATTTCGGCTAGCTGTAAGCCGGCCTCCAACAAGCCGAATCCAACAAGTTGATTTATGTTGCAATGCTGGATGGTTCGCTTCGCATCACATACTAAAGATCAGTATAAGTTGTTTAAAATATGGAAATCACTCACGAAAAGATTCATATTTTGCTTGCTAATTGTTGTCAAACCAACCACGTTCCAAACAGAAGTTAGTTTGAATGCAGCCGTGCAGTTGCAGCCGTGTATGGCAAGCAATGCTGGGCAATATGCCGTTTGATGTTGTTTCGTAGTAACGCATCGACAGGCAACTTCGTCATCAACACGACGCCCTGTTGTTTTGTGGAGTCGGTGGTGGTGCCGTAGAATAACGTGTTTTATGATAGCTGGTTATTGTTCTGATAATAATGTCGGTGAGTATGCTGACAAAACCAATTAACAAAAATGTTTGCATAAACTTGTCTTGTCAGTTTGAAAGGTGTGGTAAATTATTTTGTTAGTTGTGAATAAATAACTGTTTTTACTTGGATCCGAAAATGCTTACCTTTATTTAGCTTATTCATGAATAATGCTCTCTCTCACTGTCCACTAACATGAATTTCTTGCTACCCACTCCCTCTCCCACCAAGGGTGTCACGCGCTGTTGACAGCGCCCCTTGCGTGCTCGTGTCACTTTTCGTTGGACAGCCTCATGAGTAACATCGCGTCTGGTGCTCTCGAGTTTAGACATTTTATTTTTCCGAAAAGACCGGCTTGTCCATCTGAAACTGAATTTGTTTAAGATGGCCAAGGTTGTGTACGGCATTTGTGGATATCGTCTAACACCTGGTGATAGGCATCAAGAGTGTTATATTTACCGTTCGTGTTATTTTTTCGACAATCTGTGTGACGAGGTGTGCAAGACACACGACCGATTGCGGGTTTTGTTAGCACAAGGAAGCAGACAACGCTGAGACGGGAACAAAGAAAGAAAGCAAAATCGTTGTCTCAAAATTCTACACCGATTCCGACCCCAACCGAAACTGGAAATTGAAATCCATACGACGTCGGTTGACAATCGACTTGTTGACGAATTTGAACTGCCCCGGGAAAGCTTAACGCCAACGGACAAGACCTTTCCGATGTCATTTGTCCCAATTGAAGAATCGGCCACGGAAATTGTATTTTCGGCAGCCAGTGCATTTAAACCACCGGGAACAGAATTTCGACCGCCGGTGCCATTTCAATTTGTTCCTGCATACAAACCGTTCCTGTCGGCGACTAAAGCGACCAAAACAAGCGCCGACTATCATTCAAAGACTGGAAATGATGAATTTATTCACCATGATTCTGCAAGAAACCTGTCCCCTACGTCGAAGGGGCCGACAGTGAGCAGGCATCCTCCTGATCGTGTCGACGACCAGAACGAACGTCAGTCGCCGATTAAAAACAGTCGACGCCAATCAACGATGCTTAACAATCGGCGATCTCGTTCCCCCTTGAAAAGACATCATCATGTTCCTCATTCGTCAGAAGACAGTCGGAAAAGACGACGTTCGTCATCCGACGACCGGAAAAAACAGTGTTCGTCGGATCGTGAGCGACGAACAATCGCCGACAGTCGGATGGAAAGAAAGCAAACGACAGTCCGAGCTTCTTCTAGATCCAATTCCAGGAGACATTCAAGCTGCTCTAGTGAAGGGGAGGAGAATTCAACAAATGGGAAAATTGAAGCTACCACTTCTACAAAGCTGTTGTTTGAAGAAATAGTGGGAATGGTTCACCACTATCTACCGGCAAGCTTCTGCAAAGAGAGACCGGTTCGTCCACCTGAAAATGTTGACGAACCACCAACGGTGACATTTGCAAATAAAGAAGACGTGCCGCCTCCCCCCCTTCTCTTCTCTCTCTCTCTCCCTCCCTCTATCTCTCTCCTTCTCTGTCTCTCTCTCTGTGTCTCTGTCTCTCTCCCTCCCTCACTCTCTCTCCCTCCCTCCCTCTCTCTCTCTCTCTCTCTCTCTCTCTCTCCCTCCTTCTCTCTCCCTCCCTCTCTCCCACCCTCCCTCCCTCGCCCTCTCTCCCTCCCTCTCTCCCTCCCTCCCTCTCTCTCTCTCTCTCTCTCCTTCCTTCCTGTGAAACCATCGGAAGCAAGGATCCAATCCACACAAGCAGCATTACAAACACTACTTCAGGTGGAGATGATAACCGCCAGGGATCTCAGCAAGACTATCGGACAAGCAGACTCTATGACAACATTGATCCCAATAGGAACATGGAGTACTCCGTCTCCACTGGTTCAGAAAGAACAACTGGGACCACTCCAAATCATGGGAGACGGTCATCCCTTTACACAATCTTCCGCGGGAGGAATTAACCTGGTGGATGGCGGCAAGCAACCTGCGAGAAGGTGTGCCAGTCCACACACAAGTCGCGACCAACACAATCTTCACAGATGCATCACTCCAGGGCTGGGGAGCCCATCTGGGATCACTCACCGCAGCAGGGAGATGGTCAACAGAGGAAAGGAACCTACACATCAACAACCTCGAATTACGAGCAGTAAAAAATGCAGTCCATGAATGGTCACACATTCCAGGAATGGTTCACACTTCTCCCACAAATGATCAGACAAATTTGCCAGTCACCGGGTCAATACATCCTTGTAGCCCCGCTGTGGCCGGTAGCAGCATGGTACGTGGACTTGCTGGAAATAATCAAGGAACCACCGATCATGCTAGAACCAACCCCGGACCTACTGTCTCAACACTGCGGAAAGACTGTGCACCCCAAAGTGGAGTCACTTCATCTTCACGCGTGGAGACCATGAAAAGATCACTTGAGGCGGCGGGATCCTCGTTGGAGGTTAGCAACAACCTCCTCAAATGCCATCGTCCTTCAACAATCAAAGTTTATGAAGCAAAATGGGCAGGTGTGCTTCAATGGTGTGAAGAGAGAACGCTCAACGCTCAATGCCGCAGACCTATCAGCATTCCTGGTCCACCTCTTCAACAAAGGTCTTTCGGTTAATACTATCAAGGGGTATCGGTCAACTATTAACTCGGTCCTCTTCTGCCATAAGAAAGAAGTCGTGAATAGCAGAATCATTTCCAATCTAATTCACTCGTTTGGAAATCAAAGACCGAAAATAAGAACGCTCTTCCCAAAATGGAACCTTCCTTTAGTGCTTTTAAGCCTCACCAAGGCACCTTACGAGCCGCTACAGGGGCTACTTTCTTTATACCTACTGTTCCCCTTGCCTCAACTTTCCCCGAGTTCTTCTCCATCACAAACCCTGTCCCTTGCAACAAACTCGCTCCACGGATATTCAGACTGGAACTACAGTCACTACTGGTCCCTCCGATCTACCTGCTAAACCTTTGGTGTACCCTTCCCATCCTCAGACAAGATCCGGCAGGCCCTTCTACGGAATGTCCGTCTGTCCGCCGATGCCCTTTCCCAGTTTAACCTTAACATGACTGCTTTTCTCGCAACCGCTCGAAAATTGCAATTGACATCGCGCAGTGTGACGCCAATCGCCTCAAACTTTTGGCTCTTCGCGCTGATCTGCAGACCTGCCTGCGTTACGGACAAAACGACGCGAACAAGAAACTACCATAAGGTTTCTGAAGGAAGCAAACAATTCCCTTGCAGAAGAAATTGGTCTTCAAGGACTACTTAAAACTCCACCTACCGACGATACCGTTATTTCCCATGCTGTGTCTTTTCCAGTATCAACAGTCCTGCTTACCTGGCGCGCCTCTCACGCAGCCCTATCTAAATCCAGACGACCAACACGAACCCATCTGCCTATACGACGGTCGCCTTGGACGGCTTCCTCCAGCAGTCAAACAAGTAAGGCTAGTTCGGCCCTGTCCTCAAGAACGCCCCGCGACATTGTGGTTCCCCCGGATGCGTCCCCAGAATCTCCCATTTCAGTTGTTCCTGTCAGTTCCCCTTTTCCGTCTCGGTTCCCCTGCCTTCGGACCATCCTGCAGACGCTTCCACTGGTCCCCGGTCACGTCTCCGAGCTTTCTTCCTGGCGCCGATACCCTCCTCACTGCTTGGACTATGGCTTCGACAATGCTGGACCTTCCGCACATCTCCGCTTACAGCGTGTAGCAGTTTAATACGTCCACCGCCTTCGTTCCAGTGTTTCCGGGTATAACCCCTTGTGCCACTCCTTCAACTCTGCTCCCTTGTGCTAATTGCTAACGCAGAGCAACCGGCATGACCCTAGGTTTCCGTGCGCTGCCTTAAGACAATTTTGTTCTTCCCCAAGACTCTTCTTGCATGACTTTGAGGAACTCGTCCCTCACCATGTTCAGTGTCTTTGCCACACGTTCCACCCTCCTTCCACCAACCTTTTCACGGTTACTGCATAACTATATTTATCGTTCCATCAAACGAAGTAGAGGAAGAAAACTTGCTGAAGAATGAAAGACTTCTAGCTTTCGCCATGAACATGCTGCGGCCCAGGTTCCTCAACGGACTCATCCTCACGTAACTTATCGATGCTTCCTCCATCCATACTACTCCTCTCTTACGACGCAAGAATGAACTTCTTTGGTCTTCATTATTACGGTCCGATCGTCGGCCCTTCCAACAAGTTCGTCACGATCCTGGATCTCTTAACTGTCTGTCCTCTACGAAGATTCGTCCTTTTACCCGCCTAGTTGTCACCGTCAGTGACGGAACAGCCCTGGTTGGTAATCGAAGCTGGTTCATACTAGGACAATAAAACTTTGCATGGTGAGGAGGGGTCCTATGGTTAGCCACCCCTTACATTTTTGGATAGAGAAGAGCCCTGAAATGCCTGTTTTCATGTTGATTGTAGCATGTAAAAGATCCTTTCAATTTCCGATTGGAATTACCTAGCAAAATTGTCCCTTTTACTTTCTGGTTCCATGGCTTCGGCTGGGAGCGCAACTACCCTTCATGGTACGAAGGGCCCAGCTAATCATGTACTTACCACCGATCTAGATGCAGTTTTTCAAGGTCATTGAAATTGTAACTTTTAACCATGCTTCGTAAAACCTTAGTGAAACTTGCACACATCGGATAGGCATGACAGGCAAAAAAAAATTGTGATCATTAATTGAGGAATGGAGGAAATCACAAGTATCATTCTGCTATGCAGCCTTTTCTCTGCCAGACTTTAATTACTGAGGACCACTTTACTTTATTTTTACAAGTCTGGCAGGAAAGCCTCTCAAGCTGCAGAGCAGAATTGTGCATGTAATTCCCATAATTTGTAACGTATTGATCCGAATTTCTTACCATTTTTTTTTTTTTACATATCATGCCTTGCCAGTGTCTCCAAGTTGTTGATGTGCACTGCAGTTCTATGTATGAAGCATGGTTAAAAAGTTAGAATTTGACGACCTTGATAGACTGCATCAAGTGGCCATAAATGATTACTTGGCCCCCTATTCACCTTCATACCATGCAATCATCGCCCTACCTACAACCAGCTTTTGATTGACAGGGGTGTTCTGTCATTTCTGCCCCATCCTGTATATTAGTGGGCATTGGTTTGTGACATTTGTTTTACACAGTGGTTTCATTCGCTTGAATCATTTCTCTTATATTTTGTCGTTGTTGAAGTGTGTCACCATTTTTTTTTCTTCATTGTTTACTTGAATGTCCTTTCTTATCTTAACGTTTGACTGATTTACAATTACAGTGGTCGTTCTTCGTGACCTCTTAGACTGATGTCAACAATTGATATGAATTACTAAAGCGAAGCTTCTTATATCATAATAGCTTTGTTTTCCATCATTCAGCCTTTTTGTTTTATTTATTTTTTGTTTGGGGAGGGGGGGGGGGGGGCGGTGTGTTAAAAAATGGAATTTCAAGAGTCACAAGATACTGTGTTGAAGATGCAGCGATGTGAAGTACAACACATTTTGACTTATCAGCTCCGTACCCATCCTAATGTTGATCCATCCCAGTTTCTCGCTATTAATTGCAGCAAGAATTCTTGCTTGCAGTAACTTTCATATTGCTTAATCATAAGGGCTATCACCACTGATGGTTGTGTGTGGTGCCTACATTTTTTAAATGCTATCTCCATAATTTTGGTTCTGCTTCCGCAAAAGGCATTGCCAGGGCCAGACAGCGACGGTCAGCAGTTCAACCAGCTTAGAACATTAATGGTTGGTTTGATGAGTGGAGGCAGTGATTGTGTCTTTAGACTCCTCTTTTTTTTGTTCCGTTCCCAGGTTGGTTGGTGAATGAAGATGCAGCATGTCCTTTTAACGTTTTATTTGCTATTGCTAAGCTCGACATGGCAGTTACCTAGAGCCGTCCTGCTTCTGACACACGAGAATGTGCGCAGGTGTTAGCCTGTAACCATAACTATTCCAGTTCAGCTCAGAGCAACGGAACAATCATGTGGGACCACCTTTATAATGTTCTGTTCTTAAATAATTTACGAGGCAAACTGGCAGATTTTGAACTTCACATTTTAGTAGGAGAATGACAATTGAAGTTGGTAGTCTGGAGTACTATCCTGACCGGCTGGGACTTTGCTAGCTCTTTCCAGTCATCGACCACATCAGCTTCTTCAACCAACTACTGAACTCTGCCACAATGACCTGCTAAAAATGTGATTTAAAAAAAATTTTAAAACTGGATGACCTTGAATGGATGTAACATTCCTAGCCATTCTACGAGCTCAGATTATTACCGTAAATCGCGTACTAAACGACCCTGGGCTTATGCAGTCAATTTGGCTAAAATCGGGTGTGGGCGTTAAAAGATCATCCACAAATGTGTAAACAAAATAATGGTGCGAGTCTCG
>JAHWFP010248353.1:20640-32772 GCA_023313725.1 Lithobius niger
TTATCACATTTTTAACATCTGCACGAGTTTGCATTAAACCTCCACAACGTGTATTAAATAAATCCTTTAATATTAAATTTTAAAAATTTGTAAATAAATTTCTTTGCTTAAAATGTGCGTACGGACGAGGGCTGTTTTAAGTAAACCAAGCTAAAGAAACTACACCGTTCTTCAGTTTCATATAGGCCTAATTTGAAGCACTTTACCTTTGCGACAATCACCACAGCCAAGAGTTTTTTTTTTTTAATAGCTGCTTATATCATTAGCAGTCCCAAGTGTTTGGGATGCAGTGTACATCAGGTTAATTAAATTCAGACAGGCTTAAGTGCAATAAATTGGAATTGCATTAGTCTCTACAGCTAACTTACAGCAGCGGGTCGTAACTGTAATAGAAGCAATGCATTCCAAACCTTCGCAGTCTGCCTGCCTTCCAACGCTTGGCCGACATCAATAACGCCAACATGGCACCAGCCAACTTCCGGTTCTCGTCTGAATGAGATCTGATGAAATTCGCCAAAGGTCAATCCTACAACATATTTATTTTATTTACAAATTCATTGTAACCCCCTATAAAGAGCAGCATGTTGTCAGATTAAAACAACAATTTCACGAATCTCATTCAGGCAAGAACGGAGTACAACCATTTTTTCTATATGGCGGCGTCTGGTTGTATGGTTGTACCCCATTCTCGCCGAAATGAGATTCGTGAAATTGTTGTTTTAATCTGAAATTGCTATTGTGCTGCTCTTTATAGGGGGGTTACAATAATTTTGTAAATAAAATAAATAAATATATTGTTGGATTACCTATCGGCCTAGGATACACATCCCATGATTCATCATTTCTGTCATAATTTTGCGACGAAGGTAATGCATGTATTGAGCAGGTTGCTACAAATCTGAAAGTGCTGTATATCTTAAAAATGATGCAAACATTAATTTATAAAATCGAACAGCTATTGGAAAATTAATTCAAACTTTTACCCGTGCTATGATAAATTTTGCAAAAATTATCACAGTGTAACAGTCTTTAGCCATGTGTTTTACCCTACTCGTCGGACTTGTTTCTCCAACATTGTGTACCCCATGCGAATCATTACGGCGGCTGCCACCCCATAATCTCAAAGCGGAAGTATCGATGCTGGCTGCGCCTTAATCGTGAATCTGCTTGTCGGTAAACGCCGTTTACCATATATGGTCCTAGCCCACAGTGCAAACGATTGCACTCTAGTGGTTATCTGGAAGATGCACCGTTGCCAGTAAAACTACATGTCTCTTGTAGCACAACAAAGTAAAGTTTAAACATTATTATTACGTTATTATTAAGTGCTAAAGTTAGTTTCACATGAATTTTATTTAGCTTTCACGATTTTTGTTAAATGAAAATTATAATGCATAAATTTTAAAATTCTAATATTCAATTACGTCTGCCGGGAGCAAGTCTGCTAGTGCAACCTGCCGATATCCATGGTGAGCAGTTCAGCGGTAAATTAATAAATTAATTTTGAGAGATTCTAATTTCATAATTTTATATTAAGAATTTCTTTTGTTCCTATTCAATAAAGCATAATGTTGATATTTATTTTAAACTTGAGCTGAGGGATACAATATGACTAAGGAATTATTTGCTGCTGATCTACGATTGATGACCTTGTGTTCACTGCTCCATCTTGGTTCACTCTGCTGAAGATCCTGGCCTATTTTTGTAACGTAAGTTTGAGATTAGAAAACCACTGAACTCAAGTACAATAATGTTGAAAAGAAGAAATGAACCTTTTGGGCTACGGGTCATGTAACGGACAGTGAAAATAATGTCATCCATGTTATTTTCCTAATTCCAAGTTATTGTTAAAGGTACTCAAGGAACATTTAGGGCACAGTTGTTGCCTAGTCACTGGTATACTCCTAATTATTGTGTAAAGCACTACCTGTGATAAAAAAAAATTGTTAAGCTTGTATGTGAAAGAAATATGATGCTTTTAGTTAATTTTGTGACAGAAAAACAAAGATTTAAGGGGTGGGCCCCATCCCCTCATGATTTTGACCTTAACAGCATTTTAGGGGGGGTGAGCGTTGGCTCCAACTGGGCATTTGATACACGATTTACAGTATGCGGAGCAGTCTTAAATCTGAAAACAATTTTATAGATACTCAACAAAGTTTTTGAAATTGTCCGTTTTAAAAATTGTTTTCATATTCTGAACTGAACTTTCAAAGTAGAACTTTACCTGTTACATCCTGTAAATACGTTATAAGCCTAGGGAAACAGGAAAACTATTGAAAATATCCACCAGTTGTAATTTTTGTTATTTTTAGGCTAGCTGTGTTCACACTGGTAGGATAGGACAGTCTTTTATGTTTCGTTCTTACGTACTTAATTCCTGGCATTGCATTCTGAAAAAGGAAAGGAGCTCTACCTTACGCTGAGGAAAATTTGCACCATGCAAAGTCACATAGGCTCAAGAATGTTGTTTAACACACAGCTTCAAATTTCTTATTGTTGTCGCCAAGGTTCTTTGCATCAGATTACAATATCACTTTATGTATAAGTACATGGCACGTGCGTGAGTGAGTGTAAGGTTCGTCAAGTTGATCGAATGCTATAATAATTTTATAGCATCATTTTGGAACGCTATAGTTAGACCGGCATGTTTTTTTTGTTCTCTTTTCTGTAGGTTATTGTATGGTGATGTGGACAAAAGCTGTAATTCATACTGATTATATTTTCTCATTTTATGTCCCCCAAAAATGTAGAACAAATAGAAACTTATACTGAGAAGCAAGTTGTGAAAAAAAAAAAAGACTGACGAATCTAAAACTAGTTTAAATAGACATTGAGGTGGTAATGACTCGTGATTTATAGCAGCTCGTTGATTTTTTTACGGAGTTGTTGTACATAGAGATAGTGCATTCATAACATGTGACAGTCGGACAGATGGCACTGCTGAGTAGATGGCCAGTAACAATTGAGATATCACGTAGAAGATCTTATGTAATTTAAAAACTTTTTTTTTTGCACATTGATCAATTATTGTGGCCATAGAGGGAGGGATACTTTTGACTATGGCGGCCGTGATTTAACCCTATGTTGCATATGCCAAACTTTATGCATTTTTTAGAGGCCAATCGCGGAACCCGAACCGGCATTCACTTGGTTTGGAGACGAGGCTAACCACTGGACTGCTGCTGTTCGCTCGCTTTGCTCGTGGTTCCTGTTGTGAATTGGGAGCTGATGTTGGCCAATTAATGGATGGGAGGTGGTGTAATCATTTGGCTCAAACTTCAGTGAAATTTCTCAGAGGACTTTGATTAAACGTTGTGACGTTGCAAGTCAGCAACAATGATATGCAAAGCACGTTTTTTGATACAATGTATTGTTTCTTGTTAAGGGGAATGAAATTCCAAGACTCAAGTTCTTTCTAATCATGACACCCGATTTCTTAAATTGCCAACTTGATTCTTTATGGTGATTTGGGCGAGGAAGATACAAAAAAAGTACAAAGGCTTGCCTTATAATGTATACCCCTCAGCCGCATTGTTTTGTCATTTTCAGCCGGCTTAACAGAAGTTTAGGCCAAATTGCGGCTAGCCACAAATTTTATGGCCACCACCGGCCAACTATAAATTCGGCTGGCTGACGGCTAATTTTTGGCTTAATCGATTGAAATGAAGCAAAGATATTAACAGCGAAACTCGCTGCACAAGAAAATTACAAAATGAATGGGGGGGGGGCATAGACTGAGCCTAATGGATTTCTAGATGAATCACAAATAAAAAAAGGAAAAATTTGTGAAGACCCTTTAAATTAATAATCGGAGGCACACCTCCACTTTTTTTTTTAAACTGATGCTTCAACAGTGATGTGTTCTGACTATTATTACTGGAACCCGAAAAACGAAACCGAAAGTAACCATGCATGCTAATGACCACACAAATACACAGTGCTCATTAGTTCTGGCAAGAGAATATAGCTTCAAAACTTATGAAAAATAAGTCGGTCGAGAGCAGCTTAACGTTAGAGACAAGTTAGAGACTTCATGACTTTCTTTTCATTTGATGCATTAAAACATCAATTTTGCGGCTCTGGCCGTACATGACTTTCTTTTCATTTGATGCATTAAAACATCAATTTTGCGGCTCTGGCCGTACATGACTTTCTTTTCATTTGATGCATTAAAACATCAATTTTGCGGCTCTGGCCGTATTTTTTTCGGCGGCTAGGCCAGGCAGCGACCAAAAAATGTTTGGCGGTTGCTGTAGGGTATGTTATAATGTAAGGGTGGCATACAATTTAAACAGTGCATTTATTGGTGATAATTTGTTTTCTTATTTGCCAAACCATCTTAACCTGGTAATTTGCATTACATTGTCCCCAATGGAAGTTCCCCTGGAGGTTGCTTCGTCTGCGCAGCCTCCTGCTTGCATGCCCCACGGCGCAGTCCTCCCTTAATAAAAGCGAGAGCGCGGACACTTTCGACATTCATTTTCTTCCAGAGGTGCCTACACGTCACCTCGCTCCTTGGTTCCCCGCCTTTCGCGAAATTGGTTTACCGAAGATGGCCGAAGCTTCCGCTTCATCTACCGCTTGCCCTCCCTTTCGGCCTTGGTCATCGCTGGGCCTCTGCTCTGGACCTTGTGGCCGACAGACCAATCCTTCCTGCAACTCAAATACCGATGGAACGGACGATTTACTTCGGTTTTCGTTCATTATCACTTACTTCTTTTTAACGCAGCACCAAAAGTGTACCTGCAACCTTCACTGATGCTCCTTTAGCGCAGGAAGCTGCTCAAGACGAGTCTCCGCTTCAAGCCGGACAACGCACTCCTCCCACTTCACCTTTCATCACTCCGTCTAGAACTTCGTCTAGAACTTCGTCTAGAACTTCTGCGGCTGTCTCTGACCGGTCTCCGGCTCTCAATTCTCCATTGGACCGTTCTTCAAACTCTTCCCGTAGGGGCCATAGCATCACCTGCAGCGAAGTCCGCCACATGGTCCACAAAGTTCTTCAAAAGAAAATGACAGACAATCCGATTCCGCCGCCATCGTGCACGTCTTCCGCCCGCCGCGTCCGCACGCAGGATTGGGTAGCATGAACCACAAGCCATGAAAGCCTTACACGCGGCCCCCAGTCTTCACCTGAAACTGCTAAGAAGCTAAAGGCCGCCAACCCACCTACGGCTCCGTTACCCCGACCGTAAAATCCGCCGCCGTCGTCTCAGAAACAAATTCATTTTAAGCACGACACTACCGATGATCCAACCATCCCGCTCTCACTCCTGAAGACAGTCGAAGAAACTGTTCCGGAATGTTTTCCCTTCAAACCAGCGCAAACTACCAACGCTCCAGTCATTAACAGGCGCCTGAAGACCGGGTTTGGCTTTGCTCTCCGTGACAAAGACTCCAAGCCCCGCAGCCTCCTTGGCCAATCAACCACCTTGTTGACTTCGGAATGAAGGCTCTCTGCTTGGCAAAGGCGATCCCCTCATCCTAGACAAGGCACCACCTGCCCCTCGCCCTGGCTGTGAAAATAGCTTCTTTCGCCCACTCGGAGACGGCGCCACAAATCTCCGCAATTTCGAGACACCTACTCGGAATGTGACTTCCTTTGCGGGAAAGCGAAAATGGACTTCGGCACAGCTCTTTCCATCCCGAAAAAAGCTGAGAATCCTACTTTCATCCTCTACGAAAACGACAAATGCCTCCGCCTGAGTTTACGTGCTGCTTCGCAAGCCGACGTCTTTAATATTGCCGTCAACGCCCTCTGCGAGAAGCTTTCGGCTGACGTAAGCCCGGAAAAGATACGCAACCTCTCGTCACTCATTTCCCAACTCTTCCAAAAAGCCAGCTTTGCGACCTACCATTCCCTAAACTGGGCAACTAGGGCCTTATTCAATAACACCCTCCTACTCCGTGAAATCGCCCTTTCTTCAGCCAACAATCTAAACGTGTCGACACGTCACCGGCTCCAACCTATCCATGAACTGACACCCTGTTCCCAGGGCTAATCCCGACCCTAGCCCCTCATCTGGACATCTCTCGGAAGCCGAAGTCGCAAAAACACGGCCTTTCGTCCAATCGCGTGCCTTTCACAAGAACAAACAGTCCAACTCCCGCCTTTCGGCAGATGATTGGAATAAGCCAACGCTCCCTCATCCACAACTTGCACCATCGAAAGCTCTTCCTCACAGCTGAGGATCCCACAGCTATTTCGTGCCGACCCTCCGCGTTCCCGCTCCAGCCAACGCAACCAGCACAAGCGCGCCTAAACGCCTGTCCGCCGCAGTCACCACTCGTCGCCGGGAGGCAGAAGCTCCTTTCGCAAAAACCAACAGTAACGCCTTCACCTCTCCTGCTTTCCGGTCGGCGCAAGACTATGGCATTTTCTCCCGGCTTGGCAAAACCTGACCCGCAACTCAGAAATACTCTCTATCATAAAACACAGCTTTCGCCCAACACTCCTAGCACAGCCGCCGCTGTCAAACCACCCTCCCTGGGATTTTGCACCGCCAGTTTCGGAATCCTTTTCTTTCGAAGTCTCGGAGCTCCTACGAAAGAACGCCATCAGAGTATGCCACAACCCGGGACCGGGTTTCTACAGCACAATCTTCACCCGACTGAAGAAGTCAGGAGGCCTCCGGCTAATTTCACATGAAACCATTAAACAAATTCATTCAAAACGACCATTTCAAAATGGAAACCTTAGAAACAATTCGTCTTTCTTTCAAACAATATGACTGGACAGTCTCAATCGACTTAGAAGACGCCTACCTCCATGTCCCTCTACACCCGGCATCAACCCACCTCTTTTGCTTCATCTACAACCACGAGGTCTACGCATGCCGCTGACTTCCATTCGGCTTAAATGCAGCACCAAGAATTTTCACCATGGTTGAAAATTCTAACAAATTTTAATTTGTTAACAAAATTCTAGCGAATCCAAGCCAGCGCCTATCTGGACGATTGGACACTCAACGACCCAGACCCATACAAGCTCGTACTCAACAGAGACAAAAGGATCTCCGTACTAAATCAACTAGGGTTCGGGGTGAATCAAGCGAAGTCTCATCTAACCCCAGCCCAATCTTTCACCTTCATCGGAGCAGAGTTCAATCTACGATCAGCAACAGTCTCTCCCTCATTAGACCAAACGTATGACCTTCTACAACACATCTGCCTCTTTCGCAAACAAACAAGCTTCTCACCCAGAGAATTAAACTCCCTCATCAGAAAGATGGATGCAATGGTAAACCTCGTCCCGTATGGACGCTGGATGGTCCGACCTCTTCACCACCACCGAATAGACAACTGGTCAATCGACCAAACCCACCCGGACAAATAAAAGCCTTTCAACAAAAACTTCCCTTTCGAAACCCTCCTATGGTGATCAGACATTACGAATCTCACAAAGACGATGCCCCTTCACGAACCCACACCCGACCGCCTCATCTTCACGGATGCATTCAAAGACGGCTGGGGAGCCCACCTAGACAACCAAGAAATCTCGGACACTTGGCAGTCAGGGAAACTAGGCCACATCAATCTTTAGAGCTATGGGTAATTCTTCTCGCCCTCCAACACTTCCGACTGAAAAACCAAGTAATCCAGATCCAAGCTGACAACACAACAGCACTGGCTTACATTCGCAAGGAAAGGGGAACGAAATCAAGAGACTTGCACGGCCTAACCTTAGAAATCTTCAACCTATGCATCCCGAACAACATCACCCTTCTGCCCTTACACATCCCGGGCAACCAGAATGTGATTGCAGACTCTCTGTCACGCCGGACACCTCCATATGGCGAATGGTGCCTCAAAAAATCCATTTGCGAACATCTCTTCAACATTTGGGTACTCTGATGCTAGACCTATTCGCCACGAAGCACAATGCCAGACTTCCCCATTACATCAGCCCGATTCCAGATGAGAAGGCAATGGCAGTAGACGCCCTAACGTTCCCATGGCACAACCTTTATGCCTGTAAATTCTTGTTTACGCTTATCTGTTCCCTCTTTTCAAATTGCTACCGCAGGTCCTTCACAAAATAGAAGAAAGCCAGAGCCTCTTCCTCTTAATAGCCCCACTCTGGCCATCATCAGCGTGGTTTCCACTCCTACTAGACCTAGTAGTAGACACTTCAAAAATTCTGCCTCTTCCACCAGATCTATCACAACAGAAAGGGATGAAGCTACTCCAAAATCTCGCAAACCTCAACTTAACACGGGTGGCTACTATCGTCAAACTCCTCAAGAAGGCTGAAATTCATCAAGAAGAGGCCGAATGCATCTCCTCAAAGGCAACCAGAGACTTAACAAATCGCATGTACGACAGTGACTGGTCCAAGTGGATTCATTGGTGTATTACAAGGGAAACCAATCCAATCGATCTATTCAACACCAACAAATTAAAAGGCTCAACAATCCTAGTTTACCGTTCTGCATTAAACTCGCTGTTCAAAGCGACAAACAAGTCATAACTCCTTGATGACTACTTCATCTTAGCTCTACTACGATCTTTCGAAAACGAACGTCCAACTACCAGACGAACCGTCATCGACTGGGACCTTTCTCTTGTTCTTCAATCCGTCATGGAAGAACCATGTGAACCAATGCAAGACAGTTCTCTCCACCTTATGACACGGAAAACCGTCTTCCTTGTAACTCTGGCAGACAGCCTACGTTGTTCTGAAATCCAAGCCCTCTCGGCGACCCAGCATACTACATTTTTGGTCCTAATTTCTCCTCTGTCACCCTACACCCAAGAGCTACCTTCAGAGCTAAAACGCAAAAACCTTCTGAACCTTCGAAGACAATAACCTTTTCGGCCCTTTTAACATCGTAGGTGGACGCCTTCTTTGCCCCGTCAGAGCACTTCGCTTCTATTTAGCCCAAACACAGGATGGAGACATTCGCAAAGGACGAAACCAACTTTTCCTTCCAGTCGACTCCCAAATCGGCAAAACCTCCGCCCCTAAGGTGTATCGCTGGATAAAAAAGACAATCGAAGCTGCCTACGGCAAACGGAGCACGAGCATGAGAACGACGGCACATGAAGTCAGAGCAGTCTTCACATCATGGGCCCACTACAACGCCACCTCAATCGAAGAAATCCTGGCAGCAGCATCCTGGCATCACCAATCAACCTTCACCTCCCACCACCTAAGGGATATGGCAAGGGAAGAACAAGGACTACGTCGACTGGGACCAATTGTCGCAGCCAGAATCGTGGTCAAGCCCCCTTAAGCACTTGAATGAAGCAGAAGCAAGCCATCCATTAAAGGAAGCAAGACCCATCCTTCTATAAACAACGGTCCTTTTCAGGGCCACCAATCCCTACGAAAGAGTTCCAAATTCCTGTTTCCTCAAGTTTTTCTGAATAAAGTGCAAAATTTTTAGAAAATTTTTTTGGGGAAAGCCTGCTTGCATCCCGGGGCTCTCGTCAGAGCGGTGCCCGCCACTATACTTTGACGAGGTCTTCTGTTAATGCAAATTAACAGGTTAAGTTGTTTTGGCAAATAAAGTACATTTTGCCGGCCCTCAGCCCGGCTGGCTAAAAATGCTTTTTGCCTAAAACATACTTATCCCGCATACCGTATCCCGCTCTACCTCCCCTCTCAAGTCACCGCCTGACAAATTGAGAGGAAAATAAATGTCGAAAGCGTCCGCGCTCTCGTTTTTATAAGGGACTGCGCCACGGAGGCGCAGTGGGGCATGCAAGCAGGCGGCTGCGCAGATGAAGAAAGCTCCAGGGGAACATTCCATTGGGGACAATGTAATGCAAATTAACTGGGTAAGTACTTTTTAGGCAAAAAGAAACCATTTTTAGCCGGCCGGGCTGAGGGCCGGCAAAATGTTCTTTTTCATGGGCATTCTATGTAATGTACGTTTGGCATTCTTGGAAATAGAGATAATATTGTTAAAATTACTGCTGGGGTTAAGTAGTGAAAAAACTCGACGTAAAGTTTGGTTTGAAAATTCGTAGTGTGTTTAAAAGCGTTCAGCATTGCAGTAGAGTTTAATTAAAGCTAGATCATTATTTCATGCAGTCAACTGAAGTCGTTTTGACATTTCGATTCTTGCGCGGGGGCCCGCCGCGCGCGATGGAGTTCTTTACGCCAAAGTTCCCAGGATCCCTCCTAATGTATTTGGTCGCGTTGGGCATTGGGAATTAGTTTTTTACCGTTCAGTAGCCGTCTCGCTAACTGGATGCCATGCAACAAAGGGTTAAGTAACTAACGACCAGAAGGGGAAGAGGTGAAATTGCTTAGAATGTCCATTCTTCTGTAAGTTGTGTTCCTATGCCTGCTGCAGGTTTTAATTATATCACAGTCATTAATGGTGTTACATTGTACAAGTTTTCCATTGTTAAATAGTCACCTTTAATTGAGGCGTGTAATTGTTCTTCCCTGGTGCTATGTTGATAAATCTTTTTTGATTAGCAGTCATTTATAACAAGTTCTTTCATGAATGTAAGTAATGTAGGACATGTCTTAAAACGGCTTGTGGGTTATTCGTCTGTAGGCTTTTCTTTTTTTCCCAACTACCAAGGAAAAGAAACTTCGGTCATGTCAAAGATTAATCAATTAATTGTGTACTTTTGCACAGTGAATTACTTTTCAATGTAAATACAGATAAAAATTCCGTTTCATGGCTGTTAAAACAATGAAGACAAGCTAAATGGAACTTCTGTCTTGACTCTAACCATGGGGAACTGCAAAAATTATTCGTTTCCATTCTAAGCATCACTTGCAGTATAACAACGGAAAAACACCAACACCTCACTACAGGGGAAAAAATGGATTGTTCGTCTTGAATTATCGGTGGAAACACCTATACAAGGGTAAACTACAATCAAGTATCGTTCCCATTCATCGTCGTCAGAAGTATCAATGAAACTGAAGAGTTTTCCATTTCAGGAGTGTCCTTGTTTTGAAACTCGCGCTGCAATCATGATGTGTGATTGTATCGTACTTAGTTTTTACCGAATAGTCAAGAAATGCAATCCATTTTTGTTATATAGTTGGCTTTGTATTTTTCCGTTATGTCAGTAAGTCACCACAGTAAACAGTGCTTGCCGATTTTCACGACACTTGCTGTACTTACTAGTTAGCTTTCTACGCATTTTCTTACTGCAACATTCATACTGGAAAATTTTCCATATTAAAGGAGGGTGTTGACCAATGGAAACGCTGTATATGTAGTATGGCACCATGCAGTGTCTGTGATATCGTTAAGCTTTCAGAAAGCTAAGGAATACACCAAGAAATGTTGGCAAGAAACAAAACATAAGCCTACATAAATTATTGTGTGAAAATGTGGTACATCCCCCATCATCTTGAGAGTAAGTTGAACAGCGTAAGTGGTGGGAGCGGCAGTAGATTCACAGTTCCATTGGTGAATCTAAACTAGTGGCAAGAGGATTTATAGTAACTAGTAGGCTTGCTATATAAGTAGCTGCTTCGCCAGTCCATTGCCTCCTTTCCACCATCCTCTGCTCCAAAAGTTAGAACACCATTTGTATGACATTTAGGAAGAAATAAGTAGCACATAATTAGGTATGAGGAATACTGGGTAGTATTAAGGCTTGCTTTGTGTGTACAACACATTACAGTAGCCAACTTGGCAAATTTTTTTACTACCCACTTTTACGTAATTTAAAACGGCCGATTTTCATGTGATGGTTACTCAGCCCCCAAGTGCGTTGATATATATTTTCTATGAAGGCTCTGATCGTGATTTTCAATATATTGGCTACAAAGGAGCAAACACCAGTTTACATTAGATCGGTTCTTCATGTAATTTATACTTTTGTGGCTAATCTGAGACTTGATTTATAACCTAATTTATTACACTGAATCATAATTTGCATAATTGGAGGAAAACCGTAGACAATAATAGTTGCTTGACCGACCAAATTGCATTGTTTCAGCTGCTTCCATCTTCCTGGTGCCCGGCATCCAACTGACCAAAGACCCTGGATCCTCTTGGCTTATGGATGCCGACAACATAGCCAAAAGCAACCTAGGTAAGAAGCTACATTCTTTTTCAATACATTTTACAATAATAAATTGATATGAATTAGAAGACTTCCCGTATTTTCAGAGTTACCAAACAGTCACAGTGAACGCACACCCAG
>JAHWFP010248354.1:0-30336 GCA_023313725.1 Lithobius niger
CCCTAACCCCTGAACCACTTGACCAATTAGAAAGGTCCATATGCAAAAGGCACATCTCCAGAGCAACACCTGTAAAATGAGCTAAGAACCAGCTTTATTTACCGCATGGAAGAATTTATTTTCGTGATACAAAAAAAAGCGTTAGTAGTAAGAATTAGGCAAATATCAACGTTATTCACGTCATTTTTTCAACAAGAAAACGTTAAGCTGTGGGTCTAACATTGACTTTTATGTTGTCAGGCGACCAAAGTCTCCCGATCAAACAAGTTTCAGCCTTTTCTGTCAGTCTTTTCTATATATCCTCATACGCCTGAAAACAGCCAAACTTCCTTTGCTGTAAAGACACCACGTGTCTAGTGGTCGCCATGCTCATAGATACATATTATCTGGATGTTATCGTTTTATCTTGGCGGGCGACACACTAGCGTGTGTCTTGATATTTTGTTACTCGTTAAAAGCTAAAAGGGTAATCCCTAAAAATTCTGTAACCAACCAACGTAATTTCCGTGTAATGTGTCTTAGATTTAATTCATCCACGGGAAGTAGGATTAAAGAATTTATTTTACCTCTGACCAATTTTTTTTTTCTTTTTTAGAAATTCTGGATTCAAAATAGAATAACGTTTGATGCGTCGTCGAAAATGATGAGCGTACAAAATAAGGTATCTAATTCTTTGAGAGGAATCAAATGAGTTTGACAGCTGTGAAAAAATGCTATATTCCATCCTGCGATTTCCTCAGATGCAGCAAATGTACGTTGTTTCGACAAATAATTTGTCGTATTCCAACTAAACCAATATAGCTAATGCGGGATATATAATAATTAGAAAACCTAACCAAACCAGGGGAGCCCTAATAATGGCACCCCGAAACGACGTGACATCGGTTGGTATCAACAAACAATAAGCTAAGTGACAACACGAGCGCGATCATAAGGAATCCTTTTGACATGAGGTTCCTAAATACCTGTCAGGGTTAAGTTTTAAGCTAACTTAAAATTAAAATTAAACTTACTTACCTATTGAAAACCATGCGGATATTCAGTAACCAAGTTGTTACTGAATAATAAATTCTAAGCGGGGGGAGGTGGATTGAGGCTTAATGGCAGAGCAGAGGCGAACAGGCTTAAAGATGGAGTTCCAAGTTCATAGAGTTCATTTGATGAAATTAGAGTTTATTGTCAAATCAAATCGAATCATTAATTGATTGCAAAATAAAGGACACGTATTCACAGCTGAAGCGCAGGATCCGAAGTGTTTTTATTTCGTTAGGACATTTTTTTTATTAAACAAGTGCACACGCGCAGAAACAACATGCGCCCATGCAGAATTAAGACAGATAAGCAAGCATTACTTGAATAAACACTACAGCATTTATTCCCTTATAGTGTGTTTCTCTTCTAAGGGAGTAAAAAAAGCAAAACTAAATTTTGATGAATTCAAGCCCCACAGAGTCACTAGCCCTCACCGTGGATACAAACGACTAAAAACAACAAGATTTTCAGTACGACCCATCTTTCATTGGAAATAAAACTAAACAGCTATTTTGGTTTCCTGCAATTTGATGAACTCATAATTAAACGTATAATGTTGGATGGTAGATACAGACGGAATTTGTATTACGGGAAAAAGAAAACAGCTTAATTTTTAATTTCCATTTTTTTTTTAATTTACTCATTTTTTTATAAAGACTTAATTTCAACATTGTACCATAAATTCAGTGTGCTGGGAGTATTATTTGTGACATACACAGAGCCTATATTTTTGGTGGCTATAGATAAAGCCATACTCACGTATGAAGACAAGTTAAACCAGGTTTTTCCAAGCAATTTTCAAGTTTTTTTTTTTTTTTTTAGATTTGTATGTTTTCGATGAACACTCAAGTTCGAATACGGAGTGGTTTATGGTGTTCAATTGCTTGTTGTGAGACGGTAACTGTTCACACTTAAAACTACATTTCATTTTGGTATTTCCTTACCTCTGTTTACATTGTAAGTGTATGTCTCAGCACTTGTTTATGTTTTCTGCTTCTAAAGATAAACAGTCCTCATGCTTTATGAAGTGAAAACGGGTGCAACGGAAGTGACAAGCAACACTTAGGGAACTGCTACAGCAATTCTTCATCTCGATACTGCACACCTACTGAGTGCCACTGTTTACGTCCTGATTAGGCTCTTTTAGTTTATTTATTTGTGCACATACTGGTTCATAAACAACAACACACTGACTGACAGCTATCTCTTTAACATTAATAGAATAAGATAATAGTACGATGGCATTTGTGACGTGATGTGATGATGTTTTCGTGTTAGACCATCGCAATAACACGTTACAACACGACACATGTCAGCTAAAGACGTGCGACAGGAAAAACCGATTAACGTCTCTTGCACGAGGACTGCAATCAAGTGTGACCATGATGACCATCAATAGACTAGGAACACAATACGACATACATTAGAAATGACGTTAAACAACACGTTGCTACGAAACACTGTTTACATCCACACGTGTTCATCGGTACATTCAACTCTGTCTCGGCAGCACAACATAAAACATCATTCCAGAAGTTCTCGGCTTGAAAAGTGAATATACTTTAAACTTCGTCTGTTATACTTTAAAGGTAATTTTATTTTATCAAGTTATATCGGAAACAAGTCGTCAGCGAAAATCGTGTGCACACAAAAATACCTAGCAGAGTAAGCCACCTTAAGTGCTTACGTTTCATTCTAGTAAAGTCACTTGGATTTGAACAGAAGAACCAATGTATCAATGAACCAATGTACCATGCCACCTTTAGCGGTGTCGTCATTCATTCACTGGGAAAGGCGGTAAGGCACGCCTGGAAAATAGAACATAAGTTTATTAGGTGGCTTACTGCGTTACTTTATTTCTAGTGCAAGAATTTTGCTGATGGTTCTTTTCCGAATTACCTTATATTAATTGCTGCGATCTGCATCTGTTGTTAGGCTAACGAATTTTTTTCTTCTCTTCGGGGCACAATCTACGTTGGGATCGTAGCTTTAGCTAAAATTACTATGTACATTGAAAATTCTAAAGAAAAGCTTCTTGTCCTATCCTGGTGCGCTCTTTGAACAGCCCACACAAGTTAAATAAGTATATATGCAAAAGTTGACAGTTTGACAATGAATTTTCCACATTCTACTGGGCAGTGTACAGTTTTACAGCAAAAAGCAAGTCCTATTATATTTCAAGAAAAAGATGCAATCATGGACCTGTAATCAACTAAATTCTAATGGTACGTATGGTACCATATTACTATATTCGTGGTTTTGGTATTTGAATTCAATATGTTTCTGTATTCTGGACATGTTTCCGTACTGGACATTCCACCTAATCAAATTTTTAACAAGTTTTGGTTCATTGGAAATCAGGACGACACGTATTAAAACTCACATGTTAGTGAATACAGCGTTGCACCAATGCGGAAAATTGAAAAGCAAGATGGCAGGTTGCATTTTCGAGTTGGTACCAATACAGTGAAGAAACGGATTACTTACACACCAAGCTACTTCCGTAGCAGAATCTGCCGATTACTTTTTTAAATTTTCGACCAAAATTAGCAGTTACAGCGTTTTACAAAAAAAAGCCCTAAACATAAACAACATTAATGTAAGTGCCAACGATGCGTCTCTGCAAACTTAATATGCGTTGCAGTAATATACAAACGAAATTAGCTGGTTTGTTTATTGTACTGATTTTGTTTCTGTTTACGACCTTTTGAAAAATACCATAATTACTAGTTTTAGTTAGAAATTAACTGGGATTTGTCCACTCTACTGTAGAATTTACGTCATCCTGGTGTCTGAACATTATGACGTATTTTCTTTACGTAATCGCATTTAAATTATATTTTCAACATAACCAATAGCCTACAAAGAAAATACAGACAGTGTCACAGCAAAATCTCAAGTTTTTTCAATGGCTAATTAAAAAGACATTGGAAAAGTGGAACAGTATTTGCTGAATATTCCCAGTTTGTTGAATATCGATAGCAAAGCATATTTACTGTATGTGTTTTGCTTTCGTTATTCTGTTGTTTTTTTGTTGTTGTTTTTTTTTTTTGTTTGTTAGCTTAACGCAAAAATAACAAAGTGGGAGAACTAATTAGACTCTTCTAAGGGAATCTGGGGAACTTTGGGTTTAAGTTAGGGTTAGATCAGAGGCTAGGATTAGGTTGGGGAAAAGAGTCTAACCAAAATTGGGCCTACTAAAGGCCTAACCAAAAATCCCCCTGACTAGGAGACCCAGCAGGGGTCGAAGGAAGACCAACCAGTTGGCTAGCCCGAAGGCTTTCTGATTTTTCCATGCTGGCCCCTTCGCTTAAATACCTTTTCGTAACCCTTGACAACCGCGAAGTAACAAGGGTATTATGGGAAATGGAAGTTTCTAGAAGATTCTAGAGGAAGGAACCGGAAATTAAATTAACAAGGTATCAATAATGTCCACCTATGCAAGATTAGACACACAAAACTAAGACTGGTCATTGGTCCCAGCAAACACGCAAGTAACAAGATTTGCGACATAGCTTATACTGAATACTATCGATGTATTTATCGAAAATCTTACTTGTACAGAGAAATAAATGTGCCGCATCACCTTTCCCTTGAAGAGAAGGACTCTGTTCAGCAATTCACTGATTGCCTTGGTCATTTAAAAAAAAATTATTTATATGTACGGAATAATAATCAACTATTCACGTGTATTCCAGCAAATTATTCACTAGAGCTGCACAGCAATAAGCTACAAACATTTTTCATTCTAGTTTTGCGTTTAATGACTACTGGATAGGCAAGATGACATTTCATTACAGGTGTTAAGGTTGGGATCCAGTGGTCTGTCTAAAATTTACAGACAGTACAACAAGTCGTATTGACTAAATAGGGCTAACTAACCTATTTATGTTGCCCTTTGGACTTAAAAGATAGGATGCCGCAGCACTAATGGAAGCAATGGACTTCAGCCCTGTAACTGTAGTCGATAGCATCATTTTCTAACAAGTTGGTAATTAGTTAAATTCCTATTCAGCCATTCGTTCCTATTTCTATATCAAAGTTTAACAGAAATAGATTATGTTTTTCAGTATTAATTTAAATCAGATTTGAAGCTGTAACTTCCTAAAAATATAATGTTTTGATGGTTTTAATAGATGTCCGAGAAAGCAAATCTGACTTATACGTACATTTATGTCACAGCCTGAATAAAAATGATGACCGAGCAAGAAAAGTCAGTATCAGAACTTGTAGTTGATTTTGTTGTCCAAAATCATTGGCTGGACATTCTCATCGTAACTGAAAAAGGTAGGACTAAGTTGCTAATTGCTCTTGAATTGATCCACCGTCTTCATCTTTCTTTCATAATTCTATCCAGCATTATCTTCAATAAATAATAAATCTATCTACCATTATCATCGATCTACACTGTTATCATCTTTTAACAATAAATCTATATACCGCGCTCTGTATACCAAATATCTATTCACCATAATCGTCCCCCTACCGGAAATTTGTCTACCATAATATTCTTTTACTGTGTATCAATCCACTGCAATCATACGTAAAATTCAGCCACATAACCACAGCTATCTAACGGTCGAACTATCGCGTTTGGAATACAGTGTCAGGCTGTAGGCACCCAGCATGCTACATTGCGATACCACTCTTTGTATGTGTGCTGAGCATAGCATACCTTTTGAAAAGTAAGTTTGCGTGGAGGGAGTGCGCAAAATCAAATTGATTAATTGTTATTTATCTTCTTAACATTTTAGAGTAGCTAATTTAGGATTTACAACATAATGTGTGTTATCTTCTGCATTAACTATAGCAATAAAACTTTTTTTTTCTGTTCCATTTTTTTTTTTTTGTATTTGGTACATAACCACATTTTATTGGAAAGTAAAAATGTACCGATTTGACAGTATTATTTCTGAAACAAAACTACAAGTGAGAATGTTACGATATTTGTGCACAGTAGTTCACATTGTTATGTATGACGCATGGTAGGTTTAAAACGAAAAAAATCACTTAATGATTTCAGGGACTATTTTACTAGTTACGTGATACTTTATAATTTCCGTATAATATAAAATATATTTTTAAAATTTTTTCTCCGGAATACTAACCTCCAAAATTTTATAAATGTACTATCACATATTTAGAATCATGTTATATCCAAAATATTTCCAAACTTCAAATATTAATTTCTAAGAAAAGGTTCATGAAAAATTAATTATGTAAGATTTTAGCTGTGGGAATACATAATGCAATTCTTAACAATTTCGTAATAAATTTTTGTAATATTTATGTTGTCTCTTTTTTTTTTGGTAGATCCCAGAGGACTTGTTCGTTTATTATCAACAGTTCTCGTTACCAGTGCATTTATTGGTTTACCACCAAGTTCAGATTTATCATTACAGTTGACTGCATCCACTATAAAGTATGAGAGAAACAATTTAATTATCTGGTGCGATATGAAATGGAAATTGGAACTGACTAATCTGGTAAGTTTTTACTGTACATGTACATAATCTTGAAGATATTTAAGATGACAACCTCATGCTATCTGTCTGCCTGGCCGCAGATAGACCTCGATCTCGTCCGCTATAAATGCGTTGTTGTGTTTAGTCAAAATAACCCTTGCTGTTATTACCACATCCGCAACAAAATATTACGTTGGCAGTTTGTTGAAATTCCATCTTAACGTTGATTTTATGAACAAAAAAAGACCGTCTTATCCTAAAGTAATTTTTCAAATTCAATCTCATCCTTTTTCTAGCCATTACAAAATTTTTGTCATTTTCTTGCTTGGGTATTTTTCACTGATCGCTAGACCTTTTTATTCGTTTTGTTCCTGTCCCATCTTCATATATGGCAGCATTGCTTGACAACTGCAAAATCATTGAATACTCTGTCCACGACTGGCTCTTCTAGCAGTTGAGACTAACGTTCCCCGTGGGTAACTCATTTTCACTTGCCACATTTTTAGGACCTCACTGATGTTTAGCATCAGATTTTGTTGTTGCTTCATGTCCTCTAGTACTCGAGGTAACAACTGCAAGCTTTTGCACAGTTCAAAGTTAAACATTAAACATCGACTCTTCCCAAATAGAGTTGTGCCAGCCACTCTGAAATGCCTTCACAACTTCAGTTGGTTCTGCGACTTCCCTGAATTCTTTCAAGACCCATTTAGATAGTGCATTGTAACTTTTTTGGACCGGTGGAGGGTGGAAGGGTGGGGAAACCGCTGATTTTTGTTTTATTTGGCGTAGCACCGTTATACAGGGTGAGTCAAACGTATCGAGTTTACAGCCGCATGATTTGGTTTAGCCATCAAACAACCATCAATCGTTGTTCACCACGAAGGGGGCTACATGTTGAGATCATTAAAGGGTGCCCCCCGACCCTGCCCCCTTTAAAAAAATTATCTACTTTCGGTTCCTTTAGGAATAGGGCATTGGTCCCAATTTGAGATATGTACGGGCAGTTAATTCATGGCGAATGCAGAAAACAGCATGTAAATCGGTCAACAATAGCACGAGCTACGACCAAAACACATTGGTGCAAATGTTGGCTTCAGTGCATAAAATAATACACTGAGTAGTTGTGTGGATTGAATGATTGCGTGTCATAATTACAGTAAGGAATCGCAAACGTAACGATGTTGGTGAAGTGTGCGGCTAGGACATGTTTGCACATGTTTGTTGCACATGCAGCCGCTGGCATTCAACGTAAAGTAACCGGAGTGGAATATTAATGTAAGGGAGGCAGGGTGGCGATCAACCATGCTTGTCCTCAACAGCTATTCCCCTGAGTATCCAAGAAAGGACTTCTTTCTTGCTCACTGATTTCGGAAAGGGAGGCACCAGTCACTAGTTGACGTAGCCAATACGTTTCTATGGCAGACAGCAAATTTGTTTAATTTGTTTGAACCTCGACAGGCCTTTCATAGTCCAGTCAAAATAGGACTTAAGGTAGAATAAAATCCCAAAGTTTTGAAACTTTGCAAGGCTGTTCGGGGTGGTCTAGTAATGACTATATCAAAAGTCCTGATGATTTGGCGGTGAGCTGGCTTTGCTAGACCATAAAATACCCCAAAATAAGTGACTTTTTATTAGTTTTTCGTTAATATCTCTGATTCTGTGGGTCCTACCAAAAAAATGTTCCCTACAAAAGTTAAAGAGGACAAAATCTACCACAAAAATTTTTCTATTCATTTTTTCTTTAGTACCATAGTTTATGAAATATTCAAGTTCGAAAATTGAGAAATCTTAGAAATGGACAGATATCCTATACGTGGTGTACGTAGATCAGGTGAACACACCCTAATCTCATTTAAGCTTCTACACGATCATATAACATCAAACACTTATTTACTGCTATACATATTTATTTACTACATATGCAGTTACTACATCAGGTTATTAAATACAACATCAAATGAAAACATAAAATACATATACAATAACGTCAAATCAAGTCGAGGTCAACGTCCTCCTCCTGAAGCTTATTGTCTTCAACAGTTGGTGTCAGGCTATTCAAACAGTTATCATGGCAGTTGTGGCAAATAGCAGTGCAACTCATGCTTATTTTCCTGCACCCAAACTTGTTCTACAACGTGTGGTGCGTCTGCAAAATATGGGGTTGAGAGCGCCTCAGGGGATATAGCATCTTTGATTACAGTAACCACAAGATTGCCATTCTGCCTTGATTCCCAACTCCATAGTGCACTAGCTGGTAACTCATTACCCATCCATAGTTGCGGTTGTTGGAAAACACAAAATGAGCATTATATAGCTGCCCATTCTGTGGGAGGGAGGGATATAGTAGCTCCAACTTCATATTGGTGGTAGACTTTGTGAGGGCATGGTGCCTATACAAGTTGAGGGATGTTGTCGTAGGAGGAGATCTATAAAGAGTCAAGAAAAACCTGTGATCTGCCTCCGCTACCTGTTGATACTTGGAAGTTGAGCAATGCTTCACGTTGTATCAGCAGTTTGTAACCTGCTACGTTCTCCTTCCTGAAGGAATCTTATGTCTTGTCTCACCCTGTGAATGCATGAGCGAATGGTATGACATCTTTGAGACCCTTCTGTTGTCGTCGGGTTGAAGAAAATACGTGTGTCACTACCTTTCTACGACCTGGCTTGTAGAAGAAAATACTTTGGTGTGTAGCTGTGAGAGCTGTAAGAAGAAATATAAATCTACATCTTTTCCAACAATGGCTACATTATCACTGTCACTAGCTTTGGCAATGGCGCTCCTGACAATTAGTGTCATCATGACTAGGTCTTTGAAGACATTGTACTCCTCTGCCATTTAGTTTAGAGGAAAGCATCTTGATCACCCTGGCCTTATGTTTATTAGATTGAAATTGATGTAGCGGAGGCAGGATTAGATTTTCTTGAGTCTGTAGAGAGCTCCTCCTACTAAATGTCCCTCTACTTGCATAGACACCATGCCACTCTGGATGGGAACTGATCTTCCAGATGCACTTTGGGGTTGGAGTATAGGCAGAATGGCAATCTAGTGCCTACTGCCACCAAAGATGCTGTTGCCCCTGAAGCTGTCCTCAACCTCATATTTAGCAGAAGCATGAATTGCAATCTGCCACAACTCCCATGGTGATTGTTGTGATAGCCTGACACTAACTGTTGAGGACCTTTAGGAAGAGGACGTTGACCTCGACTTGATTTGATGTTATGATTCGATGTTATATGTAGTAACCTGATGTAGTAAATAAATTTGTATAGTGGTAAATAAGTGTTGGATGTTAAATGATTGGTACAGCAAATTTAATAAGGTTAGGGTGCGTAAACCTCCT
The DNA here is from genome assembly GCA_023313725.1 of Lithobius niger. NCBI lineage: Eukaryota > Metazoa > Arthropoda > Chilopoda > Lithobiomorpha > Lithobiidae > Lithobius > Lithobius niger. Next base: position 9,839 of record JAHWFP010248354.1, read on the forward strand.
CTATGAATACCACGTATAACAGATCTCGTAAACTACTGGTGCTAGAGAAAATATTAATAGAATCAAGTTTGTGGTAAATTTTTTCCTCTTTAACTTTTGTAGGGAACGCTTTTTGGCAGGCCCCATAGTTTCCGAGATATTAACGGGAAACTAATAAAAAGTCACTTATTTTGGAGTATTTTGTGGTTTAGCAAAGCCAGCTCACCTCCTAATCATCAGGACTTTCGATATAGTCAATTAGTCATTACTAGACCGCCCCGAAAACCTTACAAAGTTTCAAGACTTTGAGATTTTATTCCACCATTTGGCAAATTTGAGCCTTCGTCGACTGGACTATCAAGGTCGAACAGCAGTCCGTTACATGTGCTACAAACACCTGCACAAACATGTGCTAGCCGGACCCTTATATCAATTTCGTTACGTTTGCTATTCCCTACTGCACTTTATTATATGCAATCAACCATTTCACAAAACTACTCAGGGTATTATTTTATGCACTGAAGCCAACAAGTGTACTAACGTGTTTTAGTAATAGTTCATACTATTGTTGACCGATTTACATGCCATTTTCTGCATTCACCATGAATTAACTGCCCGCACATATCTCAAATGGAGACCAATATCCTATTCCTAAAGGAACCGGAAGTAGAAAATTTATTTAAGGGGGGGGCAGGGTCGGGGCACCCCTTAATGACCTTAATATGTGGCCCCCTTCGTGGTGATTAACGATCGATGGTTGTTTGATGGCTAAACCAAATCATGCGGCTGTAAACTATACTGGGTCGATACTTTTGACTCACCCTGTATACTACAACATACTAAAAGGGAAAAGGCGGGCTACTTCTTGTGATCAAGAATGGACGCTAGCTTGAGCTACATTTGCAAAGTACGTAAAGAAGAGTAGCTGATTGAATAGCTTTACGTTCAGTTGATGTTGCGAAGACTTCATTTTAATGGAGTAGAATAGAATAGAATAGAAAGTGTCGGCCAGTAAGATAAGAACTTATTAAAGGCGCAAGATGTTCAAGTAGAAGGAACCACCATCGTGCAGTTGTTTTTCGCCACAGGAGGGAGGAAACCAGAGTAACCGGAGGAAACCCTCGTACAATGGGCAGTAAACAACCAGACCAGAAAAAAATCTCGTACATTTACACTACCCTGCCCCGAGAACGAACCATGGTCTGTCGAAGCCGGAGATGTACAGCCTGGATTTGAAGTACCCGTGGCCGCAGCTACCCGTGCACCGTTAAGCGAAATTCTTTATCATTATCACAATGGCTGAAAGTTGAGCATACTTCGTGAGCTAACCGGATAACAGGCTAATTCAATAGTTGAAGTTATTGGCAAAAGAAGGGCAAAGATTGTTGTTGACAGGCTGTTTGCTTAAATTGTTCTACTTAGAGTTGACGATCTACCAATTATACGGAGTACCAAAATGCAGTTTTATGTAACAACCCAATAATAGAGCTCTCTACCATAGTTATAGCATGCTGTTATCTCTTAAGTTAATCTGTCCTCTGGTTTATTGGGTTTGATTCAAGAGGTGCCCAAGAGGTCGACTAGATACTTGATGAAGGATGTTTGAATAGAGAAACTTTTATGGGAAGCATGTGACTGATATCATGTAGTCCACGTACAAACATTTTATGTGGAGTGCATGGTTTCGTCCCATGCCTCCAGTGAAATATGAGTCTAAGCTGTTTAATTGGAACAAATCAATTTTCCCACACACCATTGTATTTTCTGCTACAGATGGCGAAATACCATATAATTGAAATGAAAAAAATTATTTTGTGGCACAGTAGGCTGACGTGGAAGATATCTCCTGACCGGTAATATGTTGCCACAAGTACATGGATGACACTAAGCATACAATTTTCGGCAATTTATTGTTGCCTCGATCACTAGTATAAAAGACACAAACACACTAAAAATTGTCCAACTACGTGGACGCACCCTTGACGATCCACCATCTTGGAAGGAATGATTTATTTTATTTATTTATTCTTTTTTATTTTTTATGCAATTTATTGTTGCCTTGATCACCTAAAAACAAACCAACAATACACAATGAGTAATGAATGATACACTATTACAGCCAGTGCAACCCTAGATTAACACACTTACTACTTTAAAAGACATAAACACACTAAAAATAGTCCAACTACGTGGACGCACCCTTGACGATCCACCATCTTGGAATGACGTCACCTTTACCACTGATGTTTAAAGTATATTAGCTGGTAATGACTGGAACAGATTTTGCCACTTTTCCATTTGGTTGTAATTTTTTATTACGTTGATAGCTCTATTCTTATTTGCCGCTATAGTATAAGCTTCTAAAAACACCCGAATTTTTTCCATGGGTTCTCTATAAATAATTGACGTTCCCTGTATATCCACCACATGGTGGGTTTCAATATTGTGCTTAGTTACAGCATACGATTTATTGTTCCTTGCTATTGCCCCTCCGTGATCTACTTTACGGGCCCCAATCGGTCGTTTACATTGACCCACATAAATGAATGGACATTCTTCACATTTAATGCAGTAAACAACGCTCCTAAGGTGATCAATTTTAGGATTTAACAGTGATTCCTGTAAATTAAGACAGATGGGTACATGAACGATCTTATTGCCGAGTTCATCAGAGCTTTGGCTGTTCACTTGTTCACCGAAACCTTCGCTTTGGATGAGGGGGGGGGGATGGTTCCTGGACGCAACATCTGAGCAACGGTTTGTATTGGTTTGGAGACAACCCGTATTCCATAATTGGCAAAAATTCGCTGTGCCGCTTGGAACAACCCCGGTATGTATGGCAGTATTGTCCAGTCCATTGGTGGGGGCCGAAGGGTGGGTGTGCCCTGAGACTTTGATGCTGAGTCAACTATGAAAAAATCCTGAACTTTTCTCAGTTCTTTGCATACGAGCGTGTTGGGGTAGCCATTGTTAAAGTATTTGTGATGTATTCTGTGGGTTTCGATATTCCAATCTTCTTCTCTGGTGGTGTGTAGGACGGATCGTCTGATTTCACCTCTTAAAATACCTTTTAGCACCATGGGTGGGTGGGCTGAATCATACTGAATTGTTCTTGTTGTCTGTGTCGGTTTAATGTAATGTTTGGTGTAAATTTTCCTCAAAAAATGGTCTTCATGGATTTCCAAATCCAAAAATGGAAGTACTCCTTGTTCATTTTCTTTTTCAGCCGTGAACTGCAATGATATAATATAATATAAATAAGAAAACCATATAATTGCCATTTTACGAAAAATAATTCCAAGGACTTCAATTGGTCCAAACAATAAATTCAATAAATTTGCATCCATGCAACTTACAACACTACCTTTTCTGTGATTTTACAGTTAATTTTTAAATTTTTTATTCCGACAGTTTATTCTTTTTATGGTTCTTACTTAGGTATTAGGTATTATTAAAATGACAAAACTTGTAAATTCCAGTTAATGGTGTGCTTTTACTAATTAGACATATAATATCTACAGTCATGCAAATCTACTGGCATTGTATTTAGGTCTAAATTCAGGGCAGCTAAATTCACAGTTTAACAACCTAAAAATGGCTAACTTGAACATTTTTGCATTTTTTTTTAGAATTTGATCTCTAGGTTTTCAGCGAGTCGTTTAAATTGATTCAATAAATTGCTAATTATTTATGACCAGTGAATTTTAGTAGGTCTAATAATCATGCAACAAACTATATTCCTCATAATCCAAGTAAATTTAATAATGCATTTTAATAATTCAACTAACAGTGTTTTGTATCAATGAACAAGGCCACCGGGTAGCCAGAATTATGGTCAAATTTGGCCTTACTGCAGACAGTTTTAGCGTGACGCTGTGTCCCTCTCGTCGTCGTCAATACTGGAGCAGATAATAATAATATAATAATAATAGCACTTTATTTGCCACTAGCGACAAATGGGCAGTACTTGACCACTGAAAGCTCGCCCTGTTTAATAGAGAGGATACTGCCTGTAGGTACAAAATTCCGGCCGTAAAAGAAATATTTTCAAACGGTGTTTGTCTAATAATTTCTTAAAGATGGACTCCGAAGGAACCGAGACCGCCCCCTCACTCAGCGAATTTCAAGCTGGAATAACCCTCATGCAGAAGAAATACTTCCTGCTGTTTAATTTGAATTTTGGAATTACTAACTTTAATGTGTGACTCCCCCTGGTATATGTAGTAATGCTAACCTCAAAAAAATGGGATATCATATGGTAAAATGCTATGCGAAACTCTGAACGTTCGGATTAGATCGCCTTTTAACCTGCGTAATTCAACAGAATCAATTTTAAAGACTTTAAGTCATTGATTTTCATGTAAGTTTCTCAGACTGAGAACTGCCTCGACTGAAGCATCAACGACCCGGTTAACGATCAGTCCCCGTTAGTGAAAACAACAACAACAGTCAGCATGACATAATCGGTACAGGCATGTTAATAGCAGTCTTTATTTATGGTGTATGACTAAAGCTGCAAAAAAAATAACTTATTATTTGTCACTGTTCCTAGAAATATAGACGCGTCAAACACGCCTTTCGGGTAGAAGGTATTTAGAGTCCATCATCCCTCATCCCAAGAAATATACAACCACAATGACATGTTTGAAATTGTCGTGCTTAGAGGCTATTATTTACTGAAATTACAGGGTTTGCAGCAACTACTACCTTTTATTATTTTAATTTTTTTTCGTTTTCAGTTGACTTCATGCTGCTAGCAATGGTTAGGTTTGTGATGTTTACGACAACAAAAAGTGTTTTGCAGTCGAAGTAATTGATTGTACTTATTTACAAAAAAAAAACTAGAGAAACTTCAACTATAATGCCCTGTCAAGGACTACCCTTCTGTTTAGAAAACAAATATTTTAATACGTCTAATGCAATGTGTTCATTTTTGTAGGTTTACTAAGAACGCCTCCCTGGGCAGGTTATGCAATATTTGGTATTCGAGGTCGACAATGGCTTAACCTCCCCCCCCCCTTTCTTTTTTAAATTCCTGTTTGGTTACGTATTGTGATCTTCGGCCAATTAAATCCAACAAGAATCAATAATGTTGAGACCGCAACTGTGATTTACATATAAATGTATTAGCTACTGAAAGAAAATTTAAGCATATAATTCCATATGCATTTTATGTGAGCACTTCTTACATTAAATTCATAGCTTTGCAATGCTTCTAGAATTTTGACTAGCCCAGTTGTCTATCAAAAGTCACTCTCCTTAGCAATATTGCTTTCAATGGAAAGTGTTGTTGCTAGGGAAGACAGTCGCTCTTGAGCGGTTCTGGGGGAGCGCTGAAGCCGAAGCATTTTACACTATTTTAGTGCCTATATCAGCCATTTTCTGGCTTCCAGTGAGCACATTTGTAACAAACCGTCTATCACATTTTAGTAATCTTTCTTATTCGTTTTTCAGGATGGCAGGTTTCGGAAAAACTTAATTGTGACTAAATCTTGTTTTTTTTTTAGACGTTTTCTTTGCGAATTAATTAATCGAGTTCAGTTTAGACTTTTAGGCTATAATGAATGATGAAGAAATGTTGTGTGCCCCCTGCCGGAGGCAGAAAATTTTTTTTTAACTCGGCTATCGAAAGGTGAAAAATAGTGAAATCTTTTTCTCAGTTTTATCCCAGACGACTAGGCCTAGAAGTATTATTGCAAAAAGTGTCCATGTTTTAAAGCAGCAACATGCTTATAACAAATTGAACATCGAAATATGAAACCTTTTACTCAGTTTTGCCCAAAACAATCTGACGTGTTACTGGAGAAAAGCTTCCACATTTGAAATCAACATACTCCATTATTATTGTTTCTCCCTTGATTTAGGGTATCTTAGGGTTGTTTTTGCCCTCAATTTCGGGACAAGTCTCGTGCTTGGAGGAAAGATAACTAATTAATCATCTTTTCTCCGAAGTCTCGTGGCTCGAAGGAGAACAGCAGGGAACACGCATTCTGCTACTAGCATTTGTAATTTTTAAATAAAGCGTTTCCAACATAAGCAGTAAATTGTAGCCATAAAAACTAACAACCTAATAATTAGGTGGAAGTTCTATTTCAGTTCAGTTTAATTTGGAAAAGTTTTTAGCCATCTCTTATTTTTTCGAAAATGGTTTTACATTTACCTAAAAAAAATTTTTCTCATCACGAATATCGGGCCTCCTACCCTCTGGGCCCGGGTGCCTTGCACCCTTTGCACAACCCCCCCTTCCCTAATTGCGGCACTGCCCGTACGAACAACAGAGGAAGGAACTGATTGCAGTGCCGCGCAAAAAATGAGAATCATGCGCCTCGCTACCAGTCCCGTTACTTATTTGTAGAAAAAACAAGCAAATGGAAATAAAAATGTTGTTATTGTCAATTTTTTGCTTTTACAAAATTTGCCGTCCTTCTGATTTTGTTGCATTGGGCTGGCTCCCCCCCCCCCCCTTCCCCCACCTCCACCCCCTGGAAAGATTTTCTGGCAAAACGTTGAATTCTAATAATAGCCACTTTAGTATTTTGACCGTGCTTGCTCGTTAGGTGGTGCGACTACATTTTGTGTTCCAATACTATCTTAATTACACCTGATTATACTAGACGACACCGATGGAAACTAACTGTGAATATTTATCGAAGAGAACACAGAAAACTTTTTTTCTCAAACAGGGTAATGAATTCATGAAACTTACTGCCCTTGAAAGTTGTGGCTTCAAAATCACCTTTAAATCTCAATTTGCCAAAGTAAATCGAAATACGTTTTTAAAGCTACATTAATAAATGCTATTAAAGCTATTATTATTAAAGCTTCCTTAATTATAAATTTCAAACTTTATGACCTTAGCCTCAGCTAATATTTTATAGATCAGGCTATCTATTACTATAATAATAATAATAATAATAATAATAATATTAATAATAATAATAACATAATATTACATTTGATCTGCACATAAAAGGCAGAAAGAAAGTGCAAGGATTCGTTACCGAACCGCTTACTGCAGACCCAGATTAAAAGTGTATATTAGGTTTACAAAGAGTAATGCTCGGGACGCAGAAGGAAAGGGCGAAGGATAGAGGTGGTTAGACAAGTCTTGAAGGAATTCAGCGTTGGGGCGAAAACTAACGAATCAAGAGAGTTCCTAACTTGTACCATTCTCAGAGCGATGAAGGATCTCCGGGAATTAAGACGGAATTTCGGAAGGACGAGCTTCAGACAGTTACCGCGAGTCTTAGTGAATGCCTTAAACTCTAAAACTGGTAGTTCCAAAGGGAGAATGCAGTGTACTGTCTTAAAAGTTAGAACAAGTTCCGCTCTCAGGCGCCTGCACTCAAGTGTATCTAGCTTGAGGAGATGCAGTCGTTGACTGTCGTTGACTGTATACGTGCCAGGTTAATGTTTTAAAAAGCCAGCAAGTGCACATGTATACATTAAAATGCGACGTTTCGGGATTTATCATCCCGTTGTCAAGCAAAAATATTTTATAGCATAAGCTACAAGTCAACAAGATACACTTAAATGGTTTCCCATTTTAAAGAAAGGCAAGCCAGAGCAGTAAAAGGCAAAATTAAAAAGTAAAAATATAAAAGTGAATCCCAGTCAGCGCAAAAGCTGAACTGGGACGACCTCTCCCTAACGAAGCAGGGAAGAAGTGATTTGTAGAGCGGCGGTGGTGGCTATTTATGTGGGATGGCCCTGGTGGGAAAAATTTTTGATTCCAAATTTGTGAAGGATTGGTATATATTCCGAAAACTGTTTATTATTAGGCATCAAATGATTATGGACTGGTGGTCGTTGTGTTAGGATGCAAAGTGTTTCCAAGTTAAGCCGTGCACGAAAATTATTTTCTTGAAAAATGACTTGCGTGTTTTGAAGATCTGGGGTGTGCCCTGTCTTTATCTGGTGCTGAACAAGAGAGTTGGTTTTATCTTTGTATTTAAGGTTGGATTTGTGTGATGAAATCCTTTTCTTAAGTTCCTGTTTCGTGGTTCCTATGTAGCTAGCTGTGCATGTTGGTACACCACACGGGATTTGATAGATGACATTTTTTTGTTTAGTTTTATCTTTTTGCTCGACTGTAATTTTTGGCATAGTTAGTTTTTGTAAATTTCGTGCTGCAGTGGAGACGAGAGTCAGATTTTGGGGAGCCAGCAATTTCCTAAGGTTTTCTGTGGCATGGGGGAAGTATGGAAGGCATATAAAATTGGAAGGCTTGAGTTTTGGTGGGTTAAGTTTGAGAAGAGCACGGTGATCGATTAGTTTTTCTAGCAAATGGAGAGGATATCCATTTTCAACAAATTTATGCAGTGTGTATTGAAATTCTCGAGCAAGGAGAAATTTATTGGTGGTGTGGTCAAAGATGCGTTTTATTTCGTTGGAAACTACATTATTTTTATGGGCTGGGTCAATGAAGGAAGCATAATTCATGGAACGAGTTGTATGCATGGGTTTTCGAAAATGCGTAAATTCGACTAGATTTTCAGGTGTGACAATGACAGTCATATCCAGGAATGGGATGGCCTTGTTTTTAGACTCTTCCATAGTGAAAGAGAGGGAACGGTTAAGAGAATTTAAAAATTCCAGCATTGGTAATTTATCATGATCCCGTATGAGGGCCAGGGAATCATCCACAAATCTTTTGTAAAATTTTGTGTGTGGAAACTTAAGTAAAAGAGCGTCATCAATTTTATTGAGTGCAATGTCGGCCAGGAAGGTTGAAATGGGACTACCCATTGGTACTCCATCTGTTTGCATAATAAATAAATTTTCGTAGTGAAAAAAAGTTGTGGCGAACACTAGTTTTACTGCGTCGAGAAAAAGAGGGATATCCCAGCCAAGTCTGTTAAGTGGGTCAGGGTTAATTTGTAGTTTTTCCGAAATACATTCTAAAATATACTCTTGGCTAAGCGAGGGGAACATCGAAACCACGTCAAAGGACACAAAACTATACCCCGGGGGTACCCTAGAATTTTCAAGTTCTGAAATTATACTTTTGGAATTAGGAGTGGTGTGTTTTCCAATTGCAAGTTGTTTAAGAACCGGTGCGATAAGACGAGAGAGGAACAAATTGGGCGCATTTTTTCCACTTGTTATGATGCGGAGTGGGAAGCCTGGTTTATGGGTTTTTTTCTGTGGGAAAATGATAGGGGGGGCATGGGCCATTTTTTTGTATTTTTGAAACTCTTCGTCCTTAAGTTTATTGTTTTCAACCAGGTAGGAAAGAAACCTTTTATTGCATGCTACAGATTTGGAAAACGGGCTGTACGTAAAACCTGCGTAAATTGGGTTCGAGGCTAGTTCCTGAAGAATTTTATGACGGAGTTGAGCTTTATCATAGACTACTGTAGCGTTACTTTTATCAGATTTAATAATGGCAATGTCTGGATTTTTCTTGAGTTCCCTCATGGCTTTAAGTTCTTCCAATGATAGGTTGGGTGCCAGTACAGTTTTAGATTTTTTTAAAGCACCAAGAATAATTGACTTAGCTTGAGTCCTAGGAGGAATAAAACGAGCAACTGCTTCAAATTTTGCACAAAATGAGGGTAGGTAGGCCCTGATAGGGGGGGTCGGAATAAATTTGAGGTCTTTTTTAAGGAGACTCTCAGTAGGGCGATTAAGGGTTTGCTGAGAAATGTTGTGCAGCCAAGCCGCCTTCGGAAATGTTTGATGTTGTTCAGACGTCTTTTTTCCTTTTGAACCATTTAAGTGTATCTTGTTGACTTGTAGCTTATGCTATAAAATATTTTTGCTTGACAACGGGATGATAAATCCCGAAACGTCGCATTTTAATGTATACATGTGCACTTGCTGGCTTTTTAAAACATTAACTACTTTTAGTGCTTTTATTCTGTCAATACGTGCCAGGTAGCGCTTTAGTGTGTTTCCTTTGAACGGCTTCAATCCGATCAACATCTTTAAGGAGGTTAGGTGACCAGACCTGACTGGCATACTCAAGCAGTGGCCTGACAAAGACCTTATAAGCCCAAACACCAGTATGGGCTGCCGCACTGGCTACCGCAGCAATAGAGTTATAGTGATTGGTGAATTTCAAATCATTCTGAAACAAAACTCCAAGATCGCAGAAACAATCAAAAGTTTCCCTCAGTTGTGAATCACCAAGAAAATAATAAAGGTTGCTGGAGGGTCCACCAATAGCGAAACTGTGACATTTGTCGGAGGAAAGAAGCAGTTGCCATTTAAGGGACCATTCAAAAATAGAGTCGATACTGGACTACAGACAAGATGTGTCTATACCTGTGAAGTAACAGGGGAGTGAAGATTTAGATCGTCAGCAAACTTTTCCTGGGAAACAGAATTTCCATTACAAGTGAGGTCGTTAAGAATAAAAATAAGTAGTGAATGATGATATCTGCATGCGAGAAGAACTCGCCCTCAACAACAACACGCTGAGTACGTTTACTCAAGAAGGCGGAAATCCACGACAAAAGATTTCCTTGGAAACCAATTGAGTGAAGCTTAAGTAATAATTTAGAATGGATGACAGACTCAAATGCTTTTTTTTTAAATCAAAGAGAATGATGTAAGTTTTGATGCCTAAATCGAGCGCCTGTGACCATTTATCAAGTGCCACAAGTAGTTGATGCACCGTGGATAACCCAGGCATAAACTCAAACTGAGCTAATAAGGTTAAAAGCATTAATATGTTTAATCATCGCGTCTTTAATCTGGGATTCCATAATTTTGCAAGGTACAGCCGTTAAAGAAATTGGTCGATAATTTTTTGGGTCAGAGGCATTCCCTTTTTTAAAAATAAGGACAACTGATGCAGTGGACCAAATAAGGAGTAGAGCCCCCGTGGAAAAAGAGAGTGGAAAAATGATGTGAAGAGCAAGCGCAATTTGATCACCAATTTTCTGGTAAAAAAAAAAAAAAAGGAATTGAAACCAGCAGGGTCCACAGAGTGGCTCGGCTTGAGTCTGCACAGGGCTTTGCAGATATCTGCCACCCCAGAGGGCAAGACAAGAAGATGAACAAAATACGTCAGCATTTACGATGTTTCGGTGATTTTTGCGTTCCGTTATCAAGCTACAAACAATTTACGTGAAAACCACAGTCATGACAACAAATTCTTGAAAAGAACCAAACGAAGAAATTAATAATCTAAAAGCACAAGTTGAAAACTTAAAAGGAACCTAAGCAGAATAGAGACTGACTCCAGGAAACCATAGACTCCTTTCCTAAGGACGCATGTTGGAAGTAATGGGAGGAAAGACGGTGTCAGCTATTTATGTCGGTGGGGCCCGAATGGGAGAAATTGGAAATGCCCAACTTATGAAAAATGAGAATGTGTTCTATAAATAGTTTATTTTTGGGCAAAATATGGTTTTGGATATGGTTAGTTTTTAATCGGGCACACGTTTCGTCCCTGCGTGCACTCAACCCCTCAACAGTTGTTGCCGTCTTACAGTAAGACGGTATTGACGTCTTAAATTAAGATGCTTTGTTATGTTAAAATTGTGCATCCGTTTTTAAGATGTTTACGCCATCTTTGCAGTTTGGCATCTTAAAGACAGATGCTTTGGTAGGCGTCTTACATATCTCGCGTCTTATAATGCAGCTTAGGCATCTTTTCGATGATGTTGAAGGTGTTCTTTTCAACATCATCTGTATGAGAATGAAACCAGACGGATGAGGTTGGTATAAGTCGACTAGAAAAAGGGGAAGGGGTGGGGAAGAGGTAAGGAGACGGGTATTTTTTTTCAAAGCTACGTATTCATTACAATAATGTGTAAGTAATTATGCATCTTTAATGTGTTATTGTATGGTTGGTTCTTTGCGTGCCTTCACGTGTGTGCTATTTTCGGAATAAGTATTGACAAATAGTAGGCCTACATAAAAATTGTTTTTTTTTTAAATTCCTGTTCGCATTTAATAACAATGAGCGGAGTTTTAATTGAAACATTTCATGAGGTCCAAATAATATTGTACGTTGTATTGACCAAAAATATTTTATCCATCTAAAACAATACAATCATTTATTTTCCAACTCAGTAAACTGCCGCCTTAAAATGTTGGCAACTTCACTTCGTTTCCGATTTAATGCTTTGTGCCGTCTTAAAACTATGGAATCTTAGCTAGTTTCACAACTTAAAAAAAATTACCATCTTAAAATATTAGCAACATTCCTGTTTTGTAGCTTAAAATAGGTTGACATCTTAAACTGTTGCCGTCTTTACCGGTTATGCACTTAAAAGAAATTGCCATTTTACAATTTTTCAATTTTCTCTCTTTCCCAACTTAAAAATAAACCATCTAACTACGTAGACATCTGAAATTGCTGCCATCTTATACACTGCTTGAATTTGGCAACTGAAAACTATGGCGTCTTAAACAGCTAAACATCTTAAAATATTTATTTCGCGTTTCTTCCATCTGATAATAAGATGCATCTTATGTTTAATGGCATCTTAAATGAAACACGTCTGAAATTAGGACTCACCTTACACTGGTTGTGTCTTAATTCTTCAAAGCATAGATCCATTGCATCTTATATTAAAATGGTTTTACGATTTTCAGGAGGCTCATCAACCAAACAACTGAATTTCAGATGCATCTTACGAATTTTAAGATGCTTACTTTTTAAAGTGTGTTAAGGTTAAGACTATTCATTCTTGCAACACTGGATTGAAAGTTCAGTTTCCATGGCAACCCAGGAATATTGAAATTATTGTTACGAAGCCATCTTATTGTTCCATGTTGTGGTATAAACACGTCGTCTGCTGTAACCTTCGTTTTATTTAAACAGTTTCATGATGCTGCAGCGATTTAAGATTTCACATTTGAGATTCCCGTTGGCAGTGTAAACGCCAGTTTGGGTCGCCATGATGGGTCATTCCTCCAAGCATTCGTTTTCACATGAAACGAATGTTAGTCGTTAACAAATCTTTTTTTTTTTTTTGCCATTTGCCTGCCTTCTTCTAGTGGTTAAAAAGAGATAATCAAATGTTATTATTTCGTTGAGTTACATCGAAAAATATGGTTTGCTATAAGGAAGCAATGATGATTTATTTTGACGGTTTTTAAAGTTCACTTGATACCAGAAGCACAGTGTATGCGTCGTTGTAATTCCTTAACTATTCAGGATTACAAATTTACAATGGTGAGTGTTAGATCGATAAATTTGGAAAATCGTAATTTCATGGCTTATAATTGGTCAATTACGGAAAATTCGAGAGAGGCAATAATTTGGGGGCTATCTAGCAATGCAGGAAATTCCATAGCAATCTGACTTTTGGTTTGGGCTCCACCCAGACTCCAAAAGTGCAACCAACATTTTGCAATTCGGTGTCCATTATAGGCAACACTGCGCTCGCTCCGCTCGACCAAAACTATGCGTTCGCTGTTGGATGTGCCAGAGGTGTGTCTTCAACATTGTCGAAGGAGGCGGCATAGAGAGCCGTGGATCTTTTGAATCATCTGATTGTTGTAAAGTATTATCGTTACTGGTCGTTGTTTGGCTTACAGTTAAATACTTTATTATTAATGTTTTAACTGTAGAAAATATACTCTGCAATAAATATAAACAATGTAAGCATTATTGGCGGTGGCTTGCTCTTTCTCGCCTTAATCACGGCAGATAACGTGGCATTTGAAGAAAGTTTTAGACGACGGCTATGGCAGAAAGAGACTACAAATAACGAGACAGGAACCAAATGCAGGAGCAAACGAAAGCCTCTTTAAATTAATATGGAACATAGCTTAGGCCCATCTAAAATAAAAGTAAAAAGCTAAAACGTGAAAAATTCAAACATAGCCGAGTGAGTATTGCACCCCGAATTTTAAGGAACATAGCAAGTATTGCAAAGTCATCAAAATGAGAGTAAATACAAATTTAAAATACATTTCTATCTGCTCTGTGTACAATAAGTAAACAGGCGTTGGGCCAATTGTAGACGAGCAGATAGAAATGTATTTTAAATTTGTATTACTGTTTACTAGTATTAGGGCACTGACTAACAAAGCCAGGCAAACCAACTGTTCGACAGATGGAGTGATGGTCAAGGTGACTTAATGGTTAGCAAGATTGTCTCATGTGCTTAAGTTCTTTGGTTCAGTCCCAGCCTTGGCTCACTCCTGTGCATTCGAGAAGAGAACGGCCCCGGAAATACGCTCGAGCTCATGTCGTTTGTGGCATGTAAAAGATCCTAATTTACTAGCAAAATTGCTTCTCTCCGTCCCGAGACGACCTTAGCAGCTGAAAAAGACATTTGACTATTTCTCATTTTTTTTCCAAACACCTTTAATATCGAGTGTTTGGCAATGACAGGCAAACCAAGCGATCAAAAGCTAAAACTGCCCGGAAATTCGGATTCACTGTGGAGAGCAATTATGTAAGGCTACCTATCAGGCACTAGTAGGCAATTCTTAAATAAAAGCATTGCATATCACAAGTCCAATCTGAAGAATAAAACTCGCTTGTGTAACGTAGGTTGTAGACAAGGCACACCCCTAATTTTGACAGTGCCAAAGTTTTGATTTGCGAAAAGCAATATCTGGCTAGACTGAACCTTGAAACTCTCTGCACACTTACCCAACATCCAATTGTTCATAACTGAATTTTGCTTGAAAAGCACCAATTAATAGAACACATTCCAATTTTTCACAAATTTGGTATCTCTCACTAAATAACTGAAACCATCCAATGGTTTCCATATTACAGTCAATTTTTATTCTGACTTCGTTTCATTTTTAGTTTTAAGTTTTTTAATTGTTCTTTTGGGTTATTCGTTCGTTGTGGGTTCTTCGCAAGCGTGTTTTTTGTTACGACTTAAGCTTTTTTTGCTTAAATTGTCTGCTTCGTGGTAAAAGAATACAGAAAGCCCCAAAACGTCGCAAATTTCTGATGCTATATTTTGTGAACATTCTTGGTTTGCCCTCTCTTTATGTTTGTTGTTGCTTTACACGGATTGCTGGAAACAGGATATTAGAATGAAAACGTTAAGTTGGGTAAGGATCTGAGTGTTATGATCAGCAACCGTATTGTAGTTACACAGTAATTACAAAGAAAACAAACAAGGGTCATGGAGGGTGCTTGATGTACCTTCCAGCAGTGTTCTGAAAAAAACCAATCCACGTGGCTTTTTTCGGGTTTATTTGAGTTTTTTTCGGGTTTTGTTGATTTTTTGTCTTTTATAGGGTTTCGTCAACGAGTATCAATTTTTTACGTACTCCATGTGATTTACAATCCCTAGGCTATCTTTACCTACCGTTAGACAATATGGCAAATATACTTTCTTTTCAATAATGAAAACT
The DNA here is from genome assembly GCA_023313725.1 of Lithobius niger. Classification (NCBI taxonomy): domain Eukaryota; kingdom Metazoa; phylum Arthropoda; class Chilopoda; order Lithobiomorpha; family Lithobiidae; genus Lithobius; species Lithobius niger. Next base: position 25,106 of record JAHWFP010248354.1, read on the forward strand.
ATTTTCAGCACACCCATCGAAAAAATTGTGCTTTGTGCTCTTAGAATAATTGAAGTACACTCGAGCATTAATATCAGTGTTACAGTTTACGATGCTGTCAGGAAAGCAATATTCCTACCTATTTCCTCTACACCATAGGAGAAGAAAGTGTTGGGATGGAAAAGAAACTTAACGCGAACGCGTCGGTACCCTTTCCGATCAAAGGAGGACGCGGAGGAAGTAGATTCATAGCAATGCGCCTGCGCTATATTGTGTTCATTGATAGCAACGGGCGCGTTCCGACTGAGCGCTTCATCTGTACAATAACAGTGGAGGTGAATGGACGATTGTGAGCGCATTTTCGCGCAATAAACTTCGGAGTTAATATAGCGCGCTGCACAAGTTACATCGTTCAAATTAGCTCAGAGCGATACTTCAATTCATTCTGTAAACGTTCGTTCAGGTAACGTGTCAAACCATACAATCAATGATTTTCCTTTAGGCCTATTGGTTTAAAAAATGGTTGTTAGCTTTTTACATACGGAGAACGAATTAGTTGCACTGCTGTGGTGTTACTGTTTACAGCATCGTTTTCGGGTGGTTTACATAGAGCCTGCTTCATTGCAAATACATGTGGCAACATAATGAAAGTTAAACAGCAATTTTATCGAAAAAACACTATTCAGTTGCTTACCGCTAATTAGTCGTTACATAACTAATAGCGAGTGACGAACTCGGCCAAAACAAGCGACGAACCAATATGGTGGAAGGCGCTTCCCGTTAACGAGCCGGGTTGCCATGGAAACGTAAGACAGTGCGTTGATATGAGCTGACGGGCAGTTTCTTTTCCATCCCAACACTTCTTCTCCTACGACTAAACCAAGCAAGCTCGCGCTGTCGTTGGTTCATGTGATATCTAAACCGTAGTACTGTTGACTATTTCTCTGCCAAAATTCTGACGTGGTAACACGGCATAACGTGCGCTCTGAACACTACTGGGGTGGAAGGGTGTTTAGGGGGAGAGTAGACACAAGGGCTTGTCATCTGTGGCTCGCGCATGCATGCAGAGTCCATACATATAATGAAAGGGGAGAAATCAGCCAGAAGTTTTATCGTATAACAATTGGGTGTTATTAAATTTTGCGCTTATGCGCTATTATCATCAATGGAACTCGCGCTGCACATGTTTATTGATAACTTGTCTCACTTTCGAAGTCAGTATTCGTAAGTTGTCCAGAGCAACCTGAAAAGCGTTTTAACATTGAGGCAAAAGCCTCAGCCATTACCAGTAATTGACTGAAATAGCGAAAACTGAAGAACTTTTCAGACCACTCTGGACAGCCTATAGTTGATAATGACTTACAACGTGAGACATTTTAACAATAAAGACGTTCACCGCGAGTTCCAGTGATTATAAAAAAAGCCGACTGTTCTACGATATGACTACTGGCTAGTTTCACCCCTTTCATTATAGTACTCTGTATCCATAGGATGCGCGAGCGACGGACGACAGGCCCCTGTGAGAGAAGGAGTATAGGAAAAGAGCAAGATGGAACTTCATTTTATGCACTCAACTGTGAGAATGTTTCACTGCGTTGAAAAATTAAGTTTTAAAACTGGTAAGTGATATTATAGGAAAAGTCTTTGTTGATGTAAACACATAAGAATTTAACTACTGCTTTATTTTGCATATATTTCTTTCGAAAGGCTCAACGTCTTGGATTTTTTAGAACGCGCATGACGTGGGTTTTCATTCATGAATCGCATGAAGATCTGGAAGAGTTTGCGAATCTGAGTAATCTGAAGAAGTACTTACTTCCAAATAGTCACGTTTTTAGTTTAACAGTTCGACGTGGTTTGGTAAGCAATTTTCGTGCATGTATCAATTTTCTTTCTTGTATAATTGTTATTGGAACAACGAACATTTCAAGATGTGAGCTTGGTATCTTGTATGATGTAGCACAGACAAAGGTGTGGGTTAAAATGCGACAGAGAATTAGTTTGCTGGGAGAACTGCAAGAGAGTAAGAATTATGGGTAAAGGAAGGAAAAATTATAATAAATGAATATTGGTTGTTTTGCCCACACAATCTAGCACCAATTTAGGCTAACAACACACAGGCTAGTTGAAGTCCTACAGGCCATTAACTGAGGAGGAAAGGACTTTAGATTTGGTTATTAGTCGTAAAAAAAAAGGGGGTGAAAAACTTAGGGTTTTTCGAAAACTAGGCAGCGGGTAACCGACAGTGATAAAAAAAATGTAGACTTGTGAAAAGGTTGGAGTAAACGGGACAGCAGAAACGACTAAAATAAATAATATTAAAATAAATAATATTAATTTTAAAATAATAAAATTACCGAAGCCCGCCCGCATCGAAGAACTAAATAAGTCGTTCAGGCATGTTGACCTTCCAATTTTTAGGCCGTAGAGTTAGAACCCTAAGTTTTATATGAACAAACATAAAAATTACTCTGTGCTCTACACAACATAGTATTCAGACAACCCGACTAGACGCTTGTCAGAAAACATCAATTGCAAGGAACCTGGGAAGAGCAGGAGTGGTGGAGTGAGGGGGGGGGGGACACCAAGACACCGCAGGAGATCGCCACCAAAAGTAAAATTTGCTAAAAGCGACAACCGCAGCACAGATAGTAACGGACAACGGAACAGAAAATGATGCACAGACTCTACAGTACCAAACGCACAGACTGGAGACAAGGACCACTTGAAAGGTGTGTGCCCGCACAAAGGAGTAACCTGTCCGGAGTCTAGACGACAATGTTGCTTTCCCCGTGCCCAACCATCGTTGCATCTCTATTCCAATCTGGTGCGTCTCATCTCCTTGTTGTGGTATTGTTGAATCTTGCTGAATTATAGCATTTTTACATAATTGTTTACCTCTCCTCCTCGGGGTGGGGGGGGGGGGGGGGGGGGTCAGGAGGGCTGTCTAACCTCAGCCACTCCTTAGCAATTTCGGGATGAGTGAGAAGAGCCTTGTGGTGTCTCGTTCTCAGTCGAGTGTGGCATGTCAAAGAATATGGGTTTTCAGCTTGGATTTGTCCAGCTAAATTGTCCCTCACGTCATCAATTCTCTTTATCGGGGCTTGTAATCTCCTTAGGTTGATGCTCCTTAATAAATCAAATCAAATCAAATCTGCCGCTGCCTTGTCTCTCTCGTTATCCCGAAAGGATCACAGAAGGGATTACTGCTCAGTAAAAAAAAAATCGAAACTCGATTCTGCGATGTGTTCTCCTCCTACCGTTTTTTCCCCGGCAAACTGTAGTGCACAAACAAACTTTCCGTGGAGTGAGATGTAACAATGTCGAGGCCTTCAGGGCCAATGCATTGTTTTATGCCCCTTCCGAGAAGTGTGGCAGAAAACCTATTAATTGAATAAGAAATGGCTTCGCCGTTTACAAAAAAACGCATCAAAGATCGTTTTTTTAAGGAAATCACACGAATAAAAACGGATTAGAGTTTACTCGAACGAAGCGAACTATAATTTGAGCTTGGTAATATCAGAAAGTAAATGCTATTTACATTTGAATTGGGTCATGTCTGCAGAGTATGTTTGGGTGTTTTTAATTTGAGTTTTATCAAATTAAAAACACCCAAACATACTCTCGTAGACATGACCCAATTCAAATATAAATAGCATTTACTTTCTGATATTACCAAGCTATTTTGTTATTTTGTATTTGTTTTGTTTTGGTTAGTGGATTTGCTTTTTAATTCTGTTTCATTTGAGTGGTGATATGAGTATTTGTGTGTGCATTTGTAATGTGTGACACATGCAGGTTCTTTAATATTAAGGTTGGTTGTTTTGCCGAATTTCAGGGAACAAGGATTGTTTTTATTCTTAGGTAATATCAGAAAGTGAACACAGTTTGTGTTTGAGATGAGCCTTGTATGTGTGTGTGTGGGTGTGTTTAGTTTGTGTATTATGCAGGTGTTTATTATTTGGGAATTTGTTTTGTTTTGGCTTGTTCTTTTGAATTGGAGTTCAAATTATAGTTCGTTTAGTTCGCTTTTATTTGTGTGTTATAACTGGTGTGAGTTCCATAGGGATACGAGCTCTAATACTTCTCTTCTAAACGACACAGCTGTTTTTCGTTCAGTTAATTTTGTTGGCTGTTTAGGGTTCATTTTTATTGTCATTTTCACGGCCTGCTTTATCACGTGTGGCCATTCTCCGCGTAATTTTGTATCTAAAAGGGGAAACATTAGATTTCCATATTTGTATCGTTGCTTCCTCCAAGCCTTGTTCCATGTCTATTACTTGAAAGCAACATACTAATCTCTGTCTAGAATTACCGTGTGTCAGCTCATAGTTGAGTCGTAGATGGTGTTTAGGTTTAAAGGGAATTGAAGAGTTCCATATTTATCAAATGAGTACTAATAACCAAAATAGTTTTAACGACGTTCCAAGAGTTCTACTGCTATGACGTTTTCGTTGTTGCCTAATGGAACAGTTTCTTTATTTCTATTTTATTCTTTTACACCGAAGAAGTATTTTAAAATCCAGCAAGAAGGCAACGAAACAAGTAATTTTCATCATTATGCGCTTACCACATAAGTGCTTAAGTAAAGCAAATAGTTCACGGTGCTGTTCTTAATTTTAATCAAGGCTGTAATTCGTTGTTAACATCTGGAGCAGGAGCGATCTTCCTTAATCTATAATAAGCAGGCATGATAACTGAAGCAGGCATGATATCCGGAGCAAGCGTGATATCCAGAGCAATTATGATATCCGTATATCACTCCTCCTTCTGCGTCTCAGTTCTAAACCATTGCTGCAATCCCACTATGTTTCATTTTTAAATGAGGACTGAGATCGTGACATAGGGAGGTAGTAAGGAGTGCATGCTGGCCATGCTAATACAGTCTGACAGTAAGCCACCTTTTTGCAACAACAATTATACTCCGCCAATAAAGCACGTGCCTATAATTGGTGGATGATGTATTACACAATAAAAAAAAAGTGATATCATATCAAAAACCAAAACTGGTAAAAGGGGCCGTCTAATTCCGAATGGTTCGGCCCTTCAAAGGAGTGATATCAACACACCAAAACATTCGCCAACTTAATCGCACCGAATAATACTTTGGACGTTAAATTAAAACCTGAACATTGCTACCGAAAGTATAAATGTTCTAGTTTTCATTTAACCTTCGAACTATTAAACGGTGCGATTAACTTGGCAAATGTTTTGGTGTGTTGATATCACTCCTTTGAAGGGCCGAACCATTC
>JAHWFP010248354.1:39977-61381 GCA_023313725.1 Lithobius niger
AGGGAAGAGAGAGATTTACTCCGAACTTTTGGAATAGGTACATACATAATTATCAAAAAGTAAACTGTTTGTCATTAGCTCTTGGCGAAACCTAAACAACTCTTAGTATCCCACAATCACAGAATAGAAAAGAAGACAATGGACAAATGGTGGCGATGACCAATGGACAATGGGTGATTGCCACCTACCCAAAGTCGCAAATTTACCTATCAGGTAAGTTACTCTTGTTGAAAGAGTTCATTGTTTCGCAGAAATTCCGTGGATGCAGCACAATTTCAGCGAAAAAGCGACTGAGGATCTTATAAGAAAATGTAGTATTATGTATAGTGTTAATCAGAGCAAAAGTAATCTATTTTATTGATGTTGTGGAATTGGAAAGAGATATAGGCTATAAGAATGAGGTCCTCATAGGAAAAAAACAATTTCGGCAGGAGGGATTTTGAGATATTAGGCGCTCAGGGTATCGAAAAGGTTTCACATGTATAGTATTGGACAATGAATTTTAAACACTTTTTTGTCACAAGTGTATTGATGCAGTTCTTTTTCCTAGACGAAAACACCTTGTTACGATTTAGCATTGTTACGTGAGAAACTTGCCTCGTTCGGACTATCTATAGCTTATAAACGTGCTCCAACAGTGCAATGTTGTTCTAGCAACGTTGTTCTATTCAATAATAGAAAGACGCACAAACAGTGGCATCTACCAGGGATGATTTATCCGTACACAGAATACAACATTTGAAGTGTTCAAAATTAAATGTCCATTTGTACATCTCCATTACAACGAGGACTAAATTCAAATTTATATCTCAGACATTTAAATGTTGTTATAGTTCTTGTCTATTCATTTATGTTGCAGGTTCCACCATTTATAGCAATAAATCGCAAAGGTCCTCGCCCTGAATTTGGAGGATTCACAGCTGAATTAGTTCAGATTCTTGCTGAATACTTAGGATTCAAGTAGGCTAAGTAGTGTAACTGTAGACATATTTTATAACTTATACCACGGCTGTGACGTCACGCTAGCAAAACGCCATGCTAAATGTTATATCCCGTTAACCAAGAGCGGAAGAGTGCGTCATTGCAAAAAGTGCAGGTTATCAAGTTACCCGACACTTTTGCCGATAACTCACACATTTGACACTTCCGGACCATGTGACCGGGAACGTACACACCAACAACCAAATACAGCATGTAAAAAAGTAATGCAATAAAAACGTACAAAAGGAATTATTTAACTTGAAATCCTATCCATGCTGACTCTTACATGTCTGGCCCATAGTTAAGCTTATGCACTCCGCGTAACATCCACCTCCCTCTACAAACAAAAATGGAATGACCTTCGTTCATACCGATACCTATTACCGTATTTTATTAACAATTCTCAAACTACAAACGCACAAAATGAATTGCATGCCTTGCCAGAATGTCCCAGCACAATGTCATTCTATCCCTGCTGCCTCTTATCAAAGTTTTTTCACTCGAAAAGCTTCAAAAACACGAGCGAGCTTATAGCGTGAAATCTGGCCAAAGGACGCGTGTCCCCTTCCCACCCACTCCCCCTCCCTCCACAAAGTTGACCCAAAGGTCTCGTACGCCTACCACCAACTCCCCCCTCCATAAACTAAAAAGGAATGACCTTCATTACCTCAACATAGTGATTAATTACCGTATTTCTTGAAGCAATTTTTACAAAACACAAAACACAAAATTTAAACACGAGTTAGCTTGACGTCCCAACCGTGGTATAAATAATTTATTGGTTAGGTATGACCTATTTGCATACTCGAGACGGGCTAGTAATCGCAGCCGTGGGTTAAAATCGATAAACGCTCGATTTTAACCAATAACTATTACTTAATCCTCAGTTCCTACGTGAGGAGAATCAACCTCCTACCTTAAAATCACATTTTACTGCACCGAACGTTTTAGTAATAACGTCAATAGGTCAATAAGTTGGTGTTTGTGATAAATTAGTATGAGGTTACCGAAATATATGGAAATCGGTCAAAAATGCGATGACACTCAGCAGTTCAAATTTGTTTTTCTATTCTTGTTATCCAGTTAATTATTTATTGCGCTCTTTGTTCGATGTAGGATGAAACTGTCTGCAGTGGCGCATGATAACCAAGTAAATAAAAAAGAGTAGAATGATACTAACCGTAAAAATTATAAAAATGCAACCGAAAAATGCACCATCGCAGATCATATTACCGGATTAATGCAGTGTATAATCATGTTTGCGCCATTCTAGTCTTTACCAACCAGTTTTTTTGTTCGTCAAAAAATCCAGTTTTCTGGTCGTTTTCATTGACTGGCCTTCCATTCATATAGTAAATTGGTCTATCTGGCCAGTCATGAACTTTCAGAATCAAGAAACAGTTAAACACTCGCCAGTTTATAGTATTTACTAGTTGTGCCCGTGCGCATGCTGCGCACCCCCCTTCCCCCCCCCCCCCCCACTCACCACTCGTACATCCCTGCTCTTGCCGCATCCCGTTGCATCCCCTTCCTGCTCTCCCATAGAGTGGGTTCTGAATATATCTCTTCTGCGTCTGGCACCTAAGGTGTTTGGTCTTTGGTTTTAAATTTATCAAACCGAGGACCGAACATGTGAATGGCTCCCAGATATGCCCAAGCAATATGAATTGATTGTTTATATTGTTGTATGAATGAACTTTTGTCTTATTCAACTTTACTCATTTGAGTGCCTATTGAATCAGAAAAGGTTTGGTAGTTTACAGGTTGGCATTCAAAAATCTTAAATCAATCTTAAATCTTAAATCAATCTTAAATCTTTAATCTTAAAATCTTAAATCAATTAATGCGAAAACACGAGGAATAAAGGAAGCATAAATTCAATGACCTTAATGGGCTGCTTCAAGGTCATCACACTGCTAACTTCTGGCAGAAGCAATTTAGGTCATTAGTGTAAGTTGGAAGGTTGCAGGGGTTCATAAATGGTGCAATTAGCCGCGCTGCCGAATGTGTTCCACTCTCAGTGTTTTCACAGCCGTGTAGGTCGTCCATAATGTTGGCCTTTAATAATAATAATATTGATTAGCCGCTTGAAAGAGTACGGCAAGGAGACGGAAGGGCATGGTCGCTGACACCGTTCACATTTATTAAAATTAAATGTTATGTTTTGGAAATTAAAAAGCTCAAAGTTGAAAGAGGCCAATTTTGCGGTGAGAAGAGACCACCGACAGGTTGAGCAAAGCACATGTTAGTCGTACGTCCGTGGCAGGAAACGTGAAAGGTCCACCTGGAGAAAGCTCGACGAAAAGCGATATGGTCTTGGACATGACAAGTTCGTCCGGCAGTGAGTTCCACGGATTCACCAACCGAAGAGCAAAGAAATACTTTTGACAGTCCAACCGTGGTATATCAACTACCAGTTTAAGGGAGTGTCCACGCGAAGCTTTATAGTGCAACATGTCAAAGAAAGGGGTGACAACTGGGAAATGTTCGTGTAAGATCTGGTAAGTCAGGGTTAGATCTGCATGCAGGCGTCGCAGTTCTAGTGGTTGTAGGCCCGCACGCAACAATCGTTTACCAGATTTCAAGTTTCACATGTCTGGAAGTGATCCTGTAAAGAAACGCTGTACCGACTCCAAATGGTCAATATCAGACAAGAGGTTGTGGAGGTATGGAGGTATGTTGTGCTTTTGATGTATGCTTGTGAACTGTGTAGGCTAGGCTTTTAAAATAATATATTTGAAATAATATTAAAAAAAATTATTTGTTTTGTCCATTGACAAGTGCTATATTTTTTATCTGCCTCTATGAGCAAACGTACAGAGCAGTGGCGTGCACAGGAGGGGGCAGTGGGAGCATTACTTCTGCCTTTTTCGCAAAATGCCATTTTTGTCAAAAAAAAGGCCCTTATTGCAGACGATTGCTAGTGCGGTGGTGCCTAGAAAGTGCCTGAAAGCCTAAAGGGAAAAAAAAGGACCTAAAAGGCTTTAAAAAAAAGGGCAGAAAAGGGTTACAAGACAGTCCAAAAAAAAAGGGTCCCTGAAAAAATGTCCACTAAAATTCGCAGACGACCTTAAGGTCAGGTCAGGTCTGAGGCTTTGTGTGAATCCGAATTTGACTTTTTGTCAGCCCAGGTGAGCTCTGTGTCGTCCAAGTCTGATATCTGGCAACTACCGATCTCTGCCTCTAAACGTTGTGCTTTTCATATTGGGAAAAATGACCCTTCTCACCCCTACTTTTTATTCAATTCCCTTCTACATTCGTTTTCATACATTCGCGATCTTGGAATTATCTGAATTTCGACTTAAAGACAGATTGTTTAGTGATGTTTGTTGAGCCATGGCAGACCAACTCTTGTGTGGGCTTTTAAGGTACATGTTACGCCTCTCCTGCAGCATGCCAGTCCGGTGTGGTCGCCATATCTGCTTGGTGGTATCGACCGACTTGAATCCGTGTAGCGCAGTTTTACACGCTCTTTGCGTGGACTGTGCCGTTTTTCTTCAGGGCAAGATTGAATATGCTCGGTGTCGAGCCCCTTGAACTAAGGCGCCTTAAGGCTGGCCTGGTTCTTACATATCGATCCTTTTTTCGATCGATGTGATGTAGTTGGTACTCATGGCCACTCACTGACATTGAGGGTGTCGGGATGCCACCTCGACTGCCGCAAGCATTTCTTTACAAATCGTGTTGTGGCCCCATGGAATTTCCTCCTTGAGGCTGTGGTCTCAGCGAATTCACTTGCCTTCAGGAGGCTACTAAATCAAATTGAACTCTCCCATTTCCTTAAGCGTCCTGTCAGTGATGCCTCCTTACAATTTTTAAATTGGGACCAGTGCCAGTGGCCACATCTGTGACCCTTCTGTATCCTCATCCCTACTTGGGGGGGGGGGGGGGGGCGAAGCTAGATTATTATATATTACTAGAGGAAGCCAGTGCTTTGCACGGGGCTGGTCACATTTCCCGAGACACATTTCCCGGGACATTTTCCCGGCACTCTTCTCGAAGACTTGTCAGATTGATCGACCACTCATGCCTGGCTCCTTTTTGGCTGCACGTAGAGTGGGAGAGTGCATTTTCAATGCGGGCGCGAGCAGGGTCGAAGTGGTTTTCCTTTAGGCTTTCCTTTTCCTTTTGGCCGGTCTCCCATATTATTATAAAGATTATTCTTATAGAATGTATATTGCCTTTTTAGTGTAAGTTGCCCCTTTCTCTCGGGAGTCTCTGCACGCTTCTGGGACACAGACAGAGCAAAGTGTTTGATCGTCGTGTTAAAATGTCTCCTGGTTCGAGTCATTCATTTGATCACGGACTCCTTACAACTTTTCAATTTGCAAAGAAAAGTATTTCTGTCAGAAGTTAACAACGTGATTTAGTTTAAAGAGGACGTCAAGGTCACTGATTTTTAATTTCTAATTAATCGTAATATCATAAATTTGTTTGATGTGTATATTGTCCCTTTTGTGACGGTTTCAGTTGAATCCTGAAAAAAAAATGTACTTAGGAACAAAAATTGGTGTTAAAGGGTAATGCAGTGCCGCAAGCAAGGCGGGTGTAAAAGTTGCAAGGTACTTGGGCCCAGAAGGCAAGGAGCCCAAAATTCAAAGCCGGGGCCCCAAATTTGTACATAACCTAATACTCTAAAATAGGTCACTACCTACTTCCCAACATTTTTTAGTCTTTTTGGGCCCTACATTTTACTCTTGCACCCCCCCCCCCTTTGAAAAGTTTAGTTGTAGCACTGGAGTAATGTATACCCAAATAAAATTGAGCATTGTCTTAAAATGATCCTAACGGAATTTCTAATAGCTTGTATTACATAACCTGGGCCAAGCAAAAATCATTTTTGTAAGACAAAGGTGTTTTCTTTAACACTTTTTAAGCCCTTAATTTCCATTTTTATTTATTTTATTATAGGTACTCTTATGTTATTGAGAAGAAATCTGTATTTGGATCTTTTCAAAAAGGAAATTGGACAGGGTTGGTGGGAACAGTGCATAGAAAGGTGAGCCCGTATTATTTTTTCCATGAATTGCAGTATGCTGAATTTTTTTTGTTTGAACTAATTTGTTATGGGTCAGATTATTAAAGGACAGAAATAGCGAAAAAGTAGCGCTAAAATGCATAGGTTGTTACTGCCCATATTTAAACTAATTTAGCTCAAATTTTTCCAATGGTACATAGACAGATGAAGAGCAACAAAACTAGTGAAAACATGGACGTTGAAGCAAAAGAGACAACTATGCAGAAGTTGAAGGGACATGCAGCTGAAAGATCTTATTATTTAAATTCCATTGTCCAGGCCATGTAGAAAAATTCATATTAGGACTGTATAATTACGATACCCCAAAAGTATAAATCATCTTCCCAAAGTCAGAAATACGAGTCTACAATATTTCAACGTTTTAGGACAGCTGTTTTGCATCGTTTTAGTTTGTTCTAGCTGAACCTTAAATAACAACTGCTTCAAGATAAAGGAGAAAAGAAATAATTAATAAACAAAAGCGAAACGTTAAGTGTTAAAAATTTCAATATTAAATATTCGTCAGTTAGACCCTTACTATCCGGTGGTCACCTTCCCTCCAAATCTCGTTACCTCATTACGAGAATACCGATATCTTGTTTTTTATTTAATCTTCAATTTCACTTTTCTCCTTGCTTCATATCTCGTTTATATAAGTTATCTGAAGAAGTGTCCATCTCAATTATCTCATGATTTTATCTGAAATATCTCTTAAGAAAAAATAACAGATATCAGTATTAAAAAACGCCTAAGCATATAAAATACGGATTTCAGCTTTAAAAAAAAGTTAACATCCTAAAAAACAGTTACAAGAAAAAGTCATGTAAGCCATTAGCGTCGCACTAATAAGTGCAATAGAAGCCCCCAGTTTGTTTCTGTGATGCTGGAGATTTTTACACGTATTAATGCGACGCTAGATTACATTTCTTTTTCTTGTATCTGTTCCTTTAGAGCATTAATTTTTTCAAGGCTTACATCCGTATTTTATACATTTAATAGTTTTTAAAACTGATTTCCTTAGTCCTAATATTTATAATGGCGGTCATAAAAACTTACAGGCATGCTAAATCAAAAGTCATTTCGTAAGAGAAAATTCTTTCACATCACTGTTTTCCACACATAGTTCAATCTGGCATATTTTCTCAAAAGGCTTTCTTTTCACTGGCATGAGGCACTATAGCTTGAGATTATATCCGATTTTTTTCTATCTTGCCCCTGAATTAGTAATCGAGTTCCGTACAATAAGAAGTGTTATAAACTATAATCTTTCTCAACATATAACGGGAACAGCGCCCAAACTGTCGGATTGTGTACAAAAATGCATCCAATGTAGAAGGAATAAAAAAAAAATATTTTCATGTCAAGATTAGTTCAGTCGGCAAATCGGTTGCTGTATAATTTTAAGGAAGCTGTAATTCTGGTTAAAGAGTGTAGGAAAGATTTGAATTTTTTTAAATATAAGTTTTTAAAAACAAAACAATCGCGTGACCCATCAGATGCTGCAGTACAAGTTCAGAGTTGGTTACTCCTTGTTCCTACAAAGTCCTTTGTGCAATCCTGGTCACCAGTCGGCAAAATAAGTCCTGAAGTAACAGTGCGTATGGGTAGCAGGCAGTGCCAATTCAGCGTTTATTTTGCCGACAGCTTTACGAGATTTGTGCCCGCAACAGAAACTAAATGGCGAAAAAAGATGGTCGACGATTCAGCGTAATTTAAAACCACGTGTGAAGCTGTTTGTAGAATGATACCAGTTATACGTTTAGTAGTATAAAATAGAGCAAACTAATATAAATACATTCTATGACTGACATTGCTCTTTAAACATTTTCTGTGATTCAATACTATGTTCTGATATGTGTATGACGATGAATGGTGTTTGACATTTTCATTTTGGTTTTACCCACAGGAGGTGGACATTGGAGCTTTGTACTTTGCCATAACACCTGAGCGCCAAGCAAGCCTGGACTTTTCTGCTCCATTTTACACGGCGCTCAACTGTGCTGTAATTCGGCGACCCACTGCTACAAGTCAACAATGGAGTCTACTACTGTACGAAGAACCATTTACGCCGGAGCTGTGGCTTGCATGGATTGTTATGTGTATTCTAGTTTTATCCTGTTTTTATTTAACACTAAACAACTTTTGGGATGATAACAAACCCGTCACTGGAAACAGCAAACTGTCCAAGCTTGGTAAAGTTACGTGGGATGTAGTCTGCGTTCTACTACAAACAGGTAACAACTGTAGATACCATTAATATACTAACTTGTGTGAAAATCCTTCAGGAGGAAGGAACGATATGGGGGAATCGACATATCAACACGGTGTTCAACCATATGAATGCTATGTCAACACAACTCCCACGCCCCATTACGTGCCTCAATCTCCCTCAATGCTAAACCATAACACATTCCTAGCATGGCTTAGCGGTAGGGCTTCAGCATTTGGTCGTAAAGGTCGTGGGTTTCCGCTCAGGCAGTATGACATTTAAGTCCAAAAGGCAACGGAAATAGGTTTGCATCTGTATTTAATTATCTCTTACTGAGCCAATTTGGTTTTCCGTCCTCTTTTTTTTTTTAAGTCTCACAGTTAGGTCATCATTTCCCCCCCTTTTACCAACCGCAATTTAAAACCCAGAGACACAAAAAGGTTTAGACCTACAGTACTCTTGGACAGACAACGTTCTGCAGACAACACATTTGTGGAGGTATAAAACGAAGTGGAAAACATGGTAAAAACCTTAGTACGACGTCTTGGAGTCGGCCCCAAAACCTTGGTCGGACGATCGTTGCTTATTCACTGTTTCACAGACAAAAGCCCCCAACGTCCCAGGCTCGTTGAAAGGGTTGTCATTATGTATGGTTATAATTGATTAATTGGAAAGTTTGATCACAACTTCTTTCATAAACCTCTTGGGCACATATCAACTTAAACTTGCAGTGCAGATATTTGGACCACAAGTCAGCACCGACCATCAAAATTAAATGCATGCAGTAGGGAGATAAGCGGGAAGACTGGAATGCCGAAACGACCCCTACAATTTTGCACAATAGTAAAAGCAAAGTGACACCAGCATCAATCGTCGATGATGTGACACACTATTACTTCATGTTTTAATAAACAAACCCCCTTAGTGTTTTTATTTTGACGAAGCACATCTGCCACAAAACCCTTAACTTAACATGAATAAATATATCATAAACACTTTAACAAGCCAATGAGATAAAAAAAAAAAGGAAAAGAAAACTACAATCTTTTCGCTAGTCGCACTTCCTGGAAATGTCTCTCAACCACTGAGCCTTATAATTTCGCTGCAGAATGCCCCTCCTCATCCAGTGAAGTGCCCCCACTTCGTTTCCACAAGATGTCAGCCAAAGCCTTTCATAACTTAGCTTTGGCGTCCTCATAGGTCTTAGGGTTCTCCCTGTGCAAGATTTCCATCCCGTCCTTGTCTGGCTAACACACCCGAGGGTCTGTCACCATACTCCGAATCATCTTTGGATTATTCGTCACCATGGGAGGTTCACTCACACCTAATTTAAAGTACGGCTTCAACTACAGAGATGTGAATGGGTCACTCCATATGCCTGTTTCTGCCCACATCAAAATATATGTTAATTAGGAAAGAGTCAAGTCAACCCTGCAGGTTCTCGGCCACGTCACAGCCAAATTGGCTACCATATCTTTTGCCTGTAATAATTTAACATAACTCTTTTTCGAGAACCAACACCTCTACTTTAACCACAGCAAGTCTCTGTGTCCGTCATCATAGGTCTCTCCGTTCTTCTCATAAAAGAGCTACATGGCTTCTTGATTACTTTGGATCACCTTTTTCGTTCTTTTGGCACGATCTACACATCATCTTTCTTCCATATCCATCCTCTTGGGAATATTGAAACGTACATCATGGTCTACTGGAACCCTCTGTTCTCTATCTCACATTAAGAACTAGAGGCTATACCCTGTGGTGTCAGACTTTGCAGTTCACAATGATATCGTGATGTAAGGGAGAGCTTCATTCCATTGACAGTGTATTTTTCGAATGATGCTGGCTGCAAGACCCTTGGCAGTTTTATGGGTTTTTCTACCAAATTACACCAGCTGCAGTTCTGTCTAGTTACTTAGCTAGTCCAACACATCGGTTTCCTTTTTTATTATATACAAAGGATCCAGCCAGGTTAATAAACAGCAAGGCCAATGGTTGTACAATGGACCGGCGCACTTCCCATTAACCCCTTTGGGAGCCGGTTTCCTCCCATAAATAACTGAAACTTGTGACATTGTGACACACACATCTTAAGTCACGCCAGGCCATGAGGAACATTGCTGTATACGATGAATGGTCTTTGAGGATCCTAGGTGCTACCAGGCATCATATCATGAAGGAAAGCCGTGACCCTTTTCCCTAATGATTTAGGCACTAAAATGCAAAATCTAGCCACTTCTTCCTTAAAGGCAAATTACCATCTCTTACAAGCCCATATCTTACTTCACAACGCTCCTTCGTTCTTTTAAGTTTCTTTCCAACTTTCCCAACAGAAACTTTTTCACAGAGGTGATAGTCTCATAGAGTTGTCCCATTTCTAGAGTTGGCCCGTTGGTCCCTGAGAATTTCTTCCAGGCGGGGACAAGCAGGTTTTGGAATGAGAGTGGAGACAATAGCATCTCCTTCTTCCAGTGGTAAGCATGACTGCCACTAGATACTCTTTCCTGCATGATAGATGAGCATGAATTGATAGAGTTGTAAGCAAATATCACAACAAGCCAGCCAGCCCGTAGATCCTTTGCTGTCGACACCTACTGTAGGCTCTTCCGTTCATGTAGATGGTGAAGTGTCATACTTCTAAGTAAAACCGGAACTTCTCCACCACCCACACAATCACTAAAAGTTCCCTTATCACTGTATACAATATTCTTTCAGCCGCAGGTAATTCTCGACTGGTGTGTTGAATTTCTTGTAATAAGCCCTTTTCCTTCTGGGATTTCTTGCAAAAGTACCACACCCACTCCATTCGAGTCCCTGTGTGGCATGCATGGCCTGACGAATCTACGAACCTGAATGACAGGTCTAACGTTACTGATGCTGAGTTTCTTCTTAAGTGCTTCAGTAATGCCTTGGTATAAGGCAGAGCAATGAAATTGGTTCGGAGAAGATCGTGGGGAGGGGGGTGGGGCTGTTTTGGTTTCAACGTTTTGGTAATGAGTTTGTTGACATATCCAAGTGGGAATACTTTCTCACCATATTTTTGCAAGATGTATTTGAATTCGTGCTGCAGTAGATCATCATTATTTGTATGGGATACAACACGTTTAACTTCGTTAATCGCGACATTACTTTTGTAATGAGCATCTCGGAAATTAAAAGATGAACCCCACCCTCCCTCTTTCTTCAAACTTGGGTGGGATGTTCAAATTTTCATTAGTGCACTTAACGTCATTTTTGAGACCACATTCTTTGAGTATGAAGGAAAATATCATCAAATTAATAGCATACCAATGGGTAGCTCGCTTTCAACATTCTTCTGCGACATAGTCATGAATGAAGTCGACAATAAACTGGTAAAAAATTCCCCCAAATTAAACATTATAAGTGATACATACACAATAGTTTGGCACTTCTTAAGGTAATCATCCTTGAGTTTCTCAACACCATTACCCATTCCTCAATTTAACTATGGAACCCTCAAAAAACAGCACCATCCCATTTCTGGATGTAAATACAGTATGTCTCAAAAGTCACTACACAAATGGGATAAATATGCCTTTATTTTTCCGTTACTGATGTTACAGAGACGGATTACAAATGTTCGATGTGGCCTCCTCCAGTAGCGATGCACGCTTCTAAGCGTTGGGAAAGATTACGGCAGACAGCATCTAGTGTCTCAGATGGTACGGTTGAGCACGCGTCAACAATTCGTGCGTTAGTCCTGCATTGAGGTTGGCTGTGTTCGGAAGACCTCTTGTTTCACGTAACCCCATAGGTAAAAGTCCAGTGGGGTGAGATCGGGGGAACGTGGTGGTAATGCAATAGGCCCTGCACAGCCTATCCATCTTCCAAGAAACACAGTGTCCAAGTGAGCCCGGACTGCCAATGAAAAGTTGAGAAGGGCGCCATCCTGTTGATACCACATACCTCGAACAGCGGCAAGAGGCTGTTCATAAATCCAGTCCTGTAATTGTCCCTCAAGCAGGGTAAGGTAGCTGGAACCTGACACATTATTTCCCAAAGAAAAACGGTCCAACAACCCTGGCGGCACCTTGGTCACAGCACGGACGGAACCAATGAGGATTGGTTGCGCTCCAATACTGCACGTTGTGTGTGTGAACGCCACCATCCATGTGGAAGAGGCACTCATCGGAAAACATAATGTACCAGTAAACTCTGAGTCAGCGGCTTCCTGTCCCAGTGCCCAGTCACAGAATGCTGTATTGTATGGACGGCTTTACAGCGATAGGAATGTACTTCTCTCGTTTCATGATTCTGGACACAGCGCTTTTACTTATACCTGTGTCCAGGCCAATCTGCCATGATGGGATTGGTTGCAACCTGTGCAATCAGGTCAGCTGCGTGTGCGTCATCAGTAGCAGTCTTTGTTCTGCCAGTCCGTTTCCTGTCCTGTACGGACCCAGTCTTCTTAAAGCGCTTCACAATATCTGCAACCGTTTTATTGCTAGGGGCAGGGATGGCTGGATGACGACGGTGGAATTCTTCCACGACTTGACATGTGGTCCTGTGGTTGTCACTGCAGAGGAGCACCAACTCCACACGCTGGTCAGTGGTTAGCTTTGGTGGTATTTTTTTTGACTAACTGATGATCCTTGGTATGCAATGCTGAAGTAACATTTTCCCCACATTGCAATGACAATCCCACTGATTTGCTCAGTAGTGATTTGGTGTGTCGAGTTTCCCATTTGTGTAGTGAGTTTTGGGACATACTGTATAATTTGTTAGTCAAAATAGCCTTGTAGAATTCAGACACACAAAAAAGCATGCAGTCTACTCACGCCCTGCATTTCAACTCCCACGTTGATGCCCCTTACAAAAGTAATGTTGTGATTAACGAAGTTAAAACGAGTTGTCTCCCACACGAATAATGATGATCTACTGCAGCAATACATCTCGAATATGTTGAGAATGAATTCCCACTTGGAGATGTTAACAAACTCATCACCAAAGTGTTGAAACCAAAACAGCCCCCTCCCGAACCAATTTCATTGCCCTACCTTAATTTCAAGGCATCACTGATGTACTTAGAAGAAACTCAGCCTCAAACATAGACTTGTCTCAAACAGGCACCAAAATATTAAGCAGCTGACCACGCACTATAAAAATAAAGATAATAACAAAGGAGACGATGCACTTTCAACACGCAATACAGTTTACAGGATCCCTGTATGGAACCATATTGCACAGCCACATACGTGACACGATCCCTACAAACATTGAAGGAAAGAATGGCATCTCATAAATCTTACTTTAAATTAAAAATCGAAACAAATTCTTTAGTACAACATATCCGTTCAACAGGAACGTAACCTAATATATTTGCAATTGGCCACACCCCCCCCTGGACGAAGTCCAAATCTTGTTCAAAGAAAAACAAACTCAAGCCTGTATTAATCTTGAAACGATTGTGATTCATACACAAAATCCACTTGTATACAACCATTTAGTGCCTGACAATAAATATCTAAAAGAGTATTATCCAGTTATAGAGTCTCTTAAACTTGACACATGTACGAGGCATGCTATGCAACCCCCATAGCTTTAATGGACGGACCATATCATTGAAACCATGTAACCCTCTTTGCATACACGTTGCCTTGCGACTTGGGTCCTCCAAGAAGCAGGTTGGCTGTTGTATTTCGGCCACCGTTTTCTGCCTCTTGTGAGAGGAGAAATGGTGTTTTTTGGATTTATATTCTTTTAAAATCATTGTGTTATGCCTTTAAACAGAGATGACTTAGTGGCTTTGCCACGTTTTAAAATTTGATTTCATAACCTGATGACGAAAATTTATCATTTTCGAAACGTTGTTCGTCTTTTTACTTTGTAGCACTGCTTGGTTTTTCTATAATAAAGTAGTTCCAGTGCTGAATTGCCATTGAAGGCATATTGCTTCACAGGCTTTTAAACGAAAATACTCACATGCTGAAATCAACACTGATGGTGGTCCTCATGTACCACTACGCTGACCTCTCAGCTGATCTGGTTGGAAGTGCCCACTTCACCGGCGTTGATCCGACTGCCCAAGTCCAGGGTAAAAAGATTGATTTGGGTTGTTACCCTCTCCCTATGAGGAGTGCAGCCAGGAAATGCCATTTTATACGTACATGTTTAAACTTTGATCTGAGGAAAAGCACTTCCCCTTTCCAAAAATAAAATCCCATCCAAACTATATTGCAGTAGGGGACTTCCTTTACAATTTTGGTTTGTTTAGTCAACGACCAGTAGGGAAATTTATAGGGAAATTTATATCAATAAATCCAGGCTAAACTTTAAATAGACCACTCCCATGCCCCGACTACTAGTTTGTTTTGCACCAAGGATTCTTTCAGTTAACCCAGACGGGACCCCAACTTGAAATCCTTTTTGTTGGGGGAGAGACGGGGAAGAATTTTAGAATATCTTTTAAGGGCTGACTGGTGAACTTCTTAAATTATTATTGACTGGGAAGAATTAAACATTTTTGGCCAGCCACTTAGGAAGAAAGTTGCACGTCGTCCCACGTGTAGGCATAAGGTAGGAAAGGGATAGTTGTAACAATAGGGGAGACGTGATTTCTTGGAGGTAGCTGAAAAGATCAGCCTCATAACCCAACACCCTTTTACTCCAAACCCCTGAATTTTATATGGTGATTAACTGCACTCTGGTTCAGTAATTATGCCCCACTACACCTCCGAATAAGTGGTAACAATACACAAGTATTAACAAATAACCTGGGGTTATTCAACTTTTTGACCAAGGAATACAAGGCAAACAAAGACAAGAAAGTTCCCTGATGAAATCTGATAAACAGCTTAGACATGCCTTTTATATGGGCATAACTGGAGCCAGAAACCTCCTCATGTACAGACAACCCTGAGTAGCTCGACCGTAAATAATCACTAGTGACCAGCGTTAAGAGCAGATTACGTGAAAATTAATCGTTCGACAAGGCACTAAACATTAGGTGTCCCTCTCAACAACCTTAAAAATAAAAACAAGTTACATCAAGCAAAACCGTGATGAGAACAATTCATTGACGACTAGGCCACCAAAAACATTCATTGCACAAAAAACCAGGAGTGTATCCCAGCCGTGTCCAAAATTTGACCACCTTGTCAAATTTATCTTTAACACGCCGAACACTATATGTTCCAAACTCCCTCTCAGTGGACGTTGATAAATTAATGTTTAAACCTAGCGAAAGCCGTTTTCCAAAAAAGCTTATACGTTTTCAAAACACTTAACTCTGGCTTCTAGTTATCCCTTTCCTGATAACACTCCTTAGCTTTTAAGTTTAAACATTAGCTAAGAACCAAAAAACATTTCACCAGGTTTTCTAAAGCTCTGTACGTTTTCGCTCCAATTTTTCAGATCACTCTTAGTATTTTAGATAGCACTTCCATTAAAATTTAAAACGCAAAAAAAAAATCATACAACAAAACAAATCAAAAGACGCCTAACTGAGGTGGTGTGATGGCTTAACAAAGTACGGTATTATGCTACAAATTAATTTCCGACACAGGTCTGGCAGTTAGTCCATTCTCGTTTTTTTTTCCTTTTTCCCATTACAATTTAAAACCAAGACACGAAAGGTTTACAGTACTCTCACTCTGACAAGATTCACTTGAGGAGGTAGAAAACTATACGTAAAACATGGTAGAAAAACATGGTTTGACATCTTGGAGTCACTCCAAAACCTTGGCCGGATGAACATAGATAATTCACTACCTTACAGAAGCATTTCACCGACACACAAGGCTAATTGAGTGGAATGCCATTAATTAAATGTTTCTTTATAAATTATATGGGTGAATTTAAAAGGTTGACCATAATATAAATAAGACAGGGTTCTTCACTCGACTTGAGAGGCGACCTGGACTCAAACCATCAAAAACCTGAGGGTAATTTCGTTTACGGCAACGAACAGTTTTTTTTTATTTGTGCTCAAGCGCTGAAAAGACCTCGGTCTTTGGACTTCCATAACTCCCTGAAAAATGGACCAATTCGTCTCAACTTTGAAGCTCTTAAAAGCCACGAACTTTATCTGTATTTCCCCGGAAACAGATAGTCAAAATTCGTTTTGGTTCCGACACTACAACCATTTGAAAAACCTCCAAAACCGAAGCCGTAACTCACGTAACGCACGAGACGCCATTTTACGAAACAGTAAAAATTGTAATTATTTTCTTCTATTTTTCATTCGGCATAAAACCAAACACATTAGCTTAGTGGTTGATAGGAGGGGGCTTCCTCTACGAAGGTACTTAATCTCATTTTATAGTACAGATACACCTTGTCCGATATTTAAGTAGATTTAAGGTGACGATTTTGAATGTGTTTGAGAAATGTCCGACATCCAGCTGCAAATAATATTTAATTTACTTAAATGCGTTTTAGCATCTTGCTGGTACCTTTAACCTTTTATTTTTATAATATTTTAACGTAATCTTTTGCCATCACCACTACCGGAGATTAGGGGGGGGGATGAGGCTTAATGGCGCGTCGACAGCTTGGTCACTAGCGCCAACCTCAGTCACAGTGCAGTGGTCCGGGTTGCCACTGCACCACACATTACAGAGATATTATTCAAACCCCTAATCTAAATCTTGTCATACATCTGTACCTCCTGCAAAAATTGAAAAACACCGGATAGGAGGACAGACTTATCGCCCAATTGGCGCACAATGTCATGCGGAAGATGGAAACGACGACGAAAACCATCAAGATGGCAACAATCAACAAGGAAGTGCCGGACCGTAAGTGGCCGCCGACACCAATAACATTTAGGAGGGTCACCCCCCCGCAAAAGGAAACAGTGCGTAAGTCGAGTGTGACCAATGCACAAACGGGCCAACACCACCTCCTCACGGCGACTGCGGCGACACGCCGAGTGCCATTCCTCAACAGTGCCTTTAATAGCTCGTAATTTATTGCCGTCCTGTCCATCCCACGAGGCTTGCCAAAAAGCGTGTAACCTCAGACGTAGAGTTGGAAAAGCGTCCGAGGGAACAAGGCTGAGATCCCTTCCGAGAGGGCCAGAAAGGGCCCCTTTTGCTGCAGAATCCGCTTGCTCATTTCCACCTATCCCAACATGGCCCGGGATCCAGCAGAAAAGCACGGTTTTCCGCTGGCCAGGCAAGCGGGAAAGCAAAGCTTGGACACGTTGTGTCAAGGGGTTCCGAGGATTGTAATTCGCCAAGGACTCCAGGGCACTCATGGAATCGCTAAAGATAATGAAATGCGTGCCCTGAAGGCCAAGGATCCATTCCACCGCCAAACCGAGAGCCAAAAGCTCTGCAGAAAACACAGAATAGCCTGATGGAAGGCGGTGGGCAACCGTCACTCCCTTACAAACACAAGCACAAGCCACGCCAGCGTCTGACTTCGACCCATCAGTAAACAGCCGCTGATAACCGGCGTACTGAGAACACAGCCGCCGGAACTCCTGTAAGTACCTTGCTGGTAGAGTGGAACCCTTCGGGAGGGACGCCAGAGCGAAAATGAAAATGCCACTTGGGCCACAAGCCAAGGGGCCACTGCCATCCCCCCAAGCCTCAAGACGGTGGGCACTTCAAAGGCTATCTCCTGACAGGACTGCTGGAGCCTATCGCAGAAATCACCCTTACCCACCCTGCCTGGAGATTAGGCAACATGCTGCTACGAATTTTACCGGACACGTTTTTCAATGTAAATAGTAACTTAGTTGTTCCTTGAAAATCTACTTGGCTACCCATTCCCAAAGTAAAACCTGGCTTCCTACTATTAAAAACCGAATTTATTGAGATCTTTCCTTCAATAGTCGCGATGCATAACATCATGGTTTAATAAGAAAACATTCAGTAATAATTAAAGGCCTTTTCACGTTCCAAACAATGAGTACAACTCAATTGGCCTATCTCTATCACTATTGTCACACAGTTTTTCCTTCAAACGGCTCCAAGCGAAAATTATTTGCTCTACCGACTTTCCCATTGTTCTCCAAGCCCTCCACCAATCAGATCCCCGTAGCTCTCCTACCCGTCCGCACTTTTGGTTGCGAGAATCCGGCCTCTAGCATAAAAAGCCCCAGCTCCCCTCACTCCTCAGCACACGCTCAACAGATCTCAAAGCCAGAGGTAGCTACGCCAGTCGGTATAGGAGATGTCCCGTCCGAATGTTGCCATGCCGGACAAAGGTAGTGGGTTCGTATTAGACTAGTGTTAGTTTAGAAAATTTAATTTTTGAAAACCACATTCGAAATTTTAGTTTTAAACTTAACCTAACCTAAGCTTTGAGAATTATGGCTGGTGACGCCATTATCGGCATAATTGGTCCCCCACCCCCATAACGTCAGGGTTCACGGTTCCTTCCTAAAAACCAGCTTTTCTCGTAACCGTGTTTATTATTAATTAATTTAATCTAAACTCGGAATCTGAAAGATTGCTTATTGCTGAAGCCGCGTACTTCAATGGTGGATGCCCAAATAATGTAGAATCTAACAGATTGAAAGATTTGATCTTAGGTCGGACTTAAGAAACACAGTGTTGGACTATTTTGTGTAATTCACGCGGTTTGCACTCAATAGAGAGTTCCGGATCAAACTCACGAAAATACTTTCTAGTCGAAATTGTAATTCACTCTTTGCATAAAACATGTGAAGTTTGAGTTGAATTTTTAATGTAAATTCTTGTTTGATTTTTGTTGTAAAAATCGCCGGGCTTTCACTTAAAGCCTTTCTTGTTTCACACTAGTTGAAACTAAATGTAATTGTTATTTATATTTATCTGCATTTTAATAAAACTAAGAGTTTTTAAAACGTCAGTGATTCTACTAGTACGATGAATTGCTAGTGTTAACTTATTTAAGAAAACCACTTGATACTTAAACTCGGGACTGCAATTAACAACATCCACCTGGTGGCAGCGAATACCCCCCTTTAAGATGTTGTAATTAGCCTACGATTAGGACCAATGACTCTGTTACCCATACTGGGCCAGCAGTACATGTGTGCTGTTTCCGCAAAAGTAAAAACCGCCACCCAGACTAGAAACTTTAGGATCAAAACCATCTTGATGTCGGCGAGGCTACGAGCACCTCGATAGTCGTTGCTTCGGCCGCTACAACCTTAACAATTTTTCACAACCTTACCTCTTAGATCTCTGTAATTTGGGGTGCAGTAGCAACCCGGACCACTTCACTGCGACTGAGGTTGGTGCTAATGACCTAGCTGTCGCCGCGCCATTAAGCCTCATCCCCCTCCTTGGCTAAGACCAAAAGGTCCATAGACCAAGCCCGTTAGTCACCATCGACCATCAAAAACATGTGTGTGCATGAGGGAGACAAACGGCGGAAGATGGAAACCCAAAATGGCTTCTCCAAATTAGCACAACAGTGAAAGCAACGTGACACCAGTGCCATTAGGTGACTGCGTCCCGCATTATTATTTCAGGTTTTACAAAACGAGCACCCTGATTTTTTACTTTTGACGAAGCACGCAACATCTGCTGCAAAAAAAATCCACTGCCTTTTAACAAAACCCTTAACTAATCAAGAATTAACAAACCAAAGAAAAAAAAAAGAAAAGGAAAAAGTAAAATACTAGTTTTTCCCAAATCTTTGTGTGAGTGGATCCTTTTAATATTGTTGAAGTAACCTCCTTTTGTAATAAACCGGTGACGACTATATTGAAAATAAAAGGTGTTTAGGTTATCTCAAACGATTAACAGCAACTTTGATGAAATTTTAAAAGTTTATTTACGTGTTATTAATGCTTCTTTTATTTCAGATGTAACTCGTCCACCACGTAGTTACCCCAGTCAAGCATTTCTCTTGGCATTCACGATATTTATATTATTGATAACTAAAGTGTATTTGAGTGTATTGACTGCGTATTTGACAGTAATTACACCACCGAAACAGTACGAAAATTTGGATCAAGTTCTGGATGATGGAAAATTTGGCATAAGCATACTTGGAGAAACATCAATTTATGATGAGTTTAGGGTAAGTTCTTAAGTAATATAAAAAAAATTACCGCTTAACTTATTTTATTTTTTGCTCTTATTATGTGATCTTTATGTCATCCGAATCAAATATTTATGTAGACAAACTAGCTCAAAACTGAATCTTACTAGGAGAATGAGTTAGTTTATTAACGATAAGAGAAAAACTAGGAATTCTCATCTGAAAACTGCTGATTGCCACAAGGGGTCCAGGATGCTGATTGGCTCACACTACTGTGACCACTGACCAGTGACGACTGATGAGTTCTTTGCCAGGGTCCCTTTTTCGGTGATCTCCGTCATGCAATCACGTTGAGCTGTGTCGTTGACCACAGTGACCACGATAACGAGTGATCTTGTCCATATTTTAACATTTGAGAAAATTATCAATTGCTTATGAATGCACGGACGTGGGAGTACTCACGTTGTAACTATCGCTTTGGATTCCACAACTTGTCTCAGCATCTCCTGAGAGAGAAGATGTGGATTGTCAGGGCGCTTCAACCAAAGTAAATACGTGTTTTATTTTCAATGAAAAAATGTAGTTTTTTACATTTAAAATAGAATATAATCTGTAATAAATTGCTTGACGCAATTTCTTCACCACAGCCAGCTCCAGTGAACACAACTTGCAAAAGATGTCATGATAAACTTGAACTAGTGCGCCAGTACTTAGACAAAGAATGTACACGACAGGACGCCAGGCTTAGCATGTTGGTCCAAAAGGAAATGGAGCATTACTGCGAAGAAAAAATGAACCAGCATGACAAAACATGGAGCAAACGTTTCGACATTATTAAAAAAAATAATAATCACTTTAAATGATGCTTTCAAGGATGTAATGGAGGTCACTTTGTCTTCACTGGAAACCAAATTAGAAAATACCATATTGCAGCAATCGCGAAAAATTGCTATTACATTAGACCATATAATGTAAAGCAATGAGTATTAAAAAACGCTTCAGCGTATAAAATACGGATGTAAGCCTTAAAAAACTTAAAGCCCTAAAGGAACACCCTGGTGAAAAAAATCATAGAAAACAATAACCAAATAATCATACAACTGTTACTGTTTAACAGTAAGTTGGTTACTGTTTAACAGTAACGTTACTGTTAAACAATAACCATAGAACGTATTGTAATTGTTTTGCCATACCTTATTGTTATTGCTTTACAGTACGTTAGTGTTATTGTTTTACAATATCTTACTATCATTT
>JAHWFP010248410.1:0-20402 GCA_023313725.1 Lithobius niger
AAAATTAAGGGTCCTCTAGATGTGGATAGCAAACATTTTCAGTAGTGCTGCAGTAACTTTCATTTTTTTTGCATGCCTTCATGTTAAATACACTTTAAAATATTTAACAATTTTCCTCATATTCGCAGAGTTTCACATTTGCGTAAAGCAGTCCGTGATTTACAGTATCAAATGCTTTTTGAAGATCAATTAAACTAATACCAGTGTATTTGCCTTGATTTAAAGCAGCAGTGGCGATTTCATTTCTTTCAATTTGTTGTTTCAGTGGTGCTTAATTTTTTAAGAAAACCGTGCTGGGTGTTTGAGAGATAGTTATGTTTACTAAGAAATATCAACATTTTATTTGCAATAATTTTTCCAATGGTTTTGCTGATTACAGGCAGTGGATAAGATAATTTCAGTGAAAGCAGTTTTTCAGGCCAAATTTCACACTCAGTAATTTTATTAGTAAGAATTCTTAAAAATATGGCGGAATTTGAGCGAGGGTTGTTTAAAATGGTTATGTTCAAAACCATCAATTTTTCAGCAGAAGTATTGCTTCATTTATTCATTTGCTTCGTTGCTGTGACTTGCTTAGTGTTTAGCATTAAGCACAACTATTGCTAACATTTGGAACGATCTTGCTGTTAAAAAGTAGCCCACTTTCTATTGATGGAATTCACCTTGCGAAGCCAGAAAAGAAATTACTAATCAAGGCTGTTTTTTACAAAGGTGTTTTTAGGAAATATGGTTTTTATCCTGTTTTGAACTGAGAAACTAAATGTGATTAACGGTATTGTCTATAATGCTTGTAATGTGAATGCTGTCTATAATGTTTGTAATGTGAATCCTGTCTATAATGTTTGTAATGTGAATCCTGTCTATAATGTTTGTAATGTGAATCACGTCTCAATGCGATTAATGGAACTATGCCATAAAATTGTGGAATATGCTTGTGAAGTATGGTCCCCTTACCTGATCAAGGACATCAACTTGCTTGAAGCAGTACAGAGCTCTTGCACCAAAACTTTGGGCGGATGTTATAATATGACGTACAAACAGCGACTTGAGCATTTGGGTCTTGAATCCCTCGAATGTAGACGTCTGACTGCTGAGCTAAGCCTCACTGATAAACACCCATCTCTCTATTTTTAACGCCCGTGGAAATCATTACACTAGAGTCCATTACTTTAAACTCACAGTGGCAAAAACAAAATTGGACTGCACTGAATATTTTTTTCCACACCGCGTGGTTGGCCCGTGGAACCCACGGCCATCCGAGGTTGTGAATGTTAAAAAGAGTTACGCCAGTTTAAGACGGGTATCCGTAAGGTCGATCTCTCTAAGTACATGAAATGCTTTTAATTTCTTTAGTAACGTTATATTTTCAGACAGGTTTTGGTGAATCAAGTGATCACATCCTGTACTTTCCTTTACCTATAATTATAGTGGCAATAAACTTATTATTATTATTATTGAAATGAAAATAAATGAAAAATAAAAAATGGATAATAAAACACTTTGGAGACTGTGAAAACTTAAAATGTAAATACTATATATACATGCATGTAGTGATAAATGCATAAAATTAGATTAAAAAAAAAACAAACCATGAAATATTTAAGAATAGAAATTAATAAAAATTGGCATTTAAAACTCAGATAAAAGGAACAATAAATAAACTAAGAAAAATATGCCCTAAGATTTATAGATTGAGAAATTCACTAAATAATAAACAAAAGAAAATTATACTTGATGCACGGGTCTTAAGTGTAATCAGATATGGTATAGAAATCTATGGACATGTTTCTGAATATTTACTTGAGAAACTTCAAAAAATTCCAAGTAATCTGATTAAAATTTTATCTGGATAGAAAAATTGAATAAAAACGAAACAAATATTCAAACAAAATAAAATTATGAATATAAAGCAAATAAAAAAATTTAGTTATACTAACAAAGTATTACTTTGAGTATAACACGCTTGCTATCATGGTGGAAGGTAGAGGAGCGGGGTATAATCGACCTAGTGTGGTATAATCGCCCGATTATACACCGGGATATAATCGGGGTGATTATACCACAGTACCTTTTCGTTGTGTGCATGCGCAACTTACCGAGGTCAGCTTAAAACAGAAGCCAGATGCTAGTTAATGGCTGCGGCTACCAGCTAGAAAACTCGACGTATTCGTTACGATTTTCATATTTTAACATCACACTTTATAATTTTTTAGGCTAGTATATTATAAGTTTTCTTCAGCGATCTATTGGCATAAATAATAATAATTTTTACCGTATTAGTCTTTTAGTTTTACGATCCCATGGTAATTATTAGCAAACAATTAAAAATTAGTACAGGAACACGCACGTCAGCTCCATCTCTCGGCGGATTTCAGCAATGCGCAGTTGATGCAGAGTGTTTAAAGGGAGAAAGTCGCCGACGCAGCATCGTCTGTAACTTCTTGTTGGAGACAAATAATTTTATGAACTGATAAGCTAATAAAACGTAGCATTACGTTATAAATATAAAAAATAACACAAAGAATGTTTAGTCCGTTTGTTATTATTTATTTTTAATTGGGATATACTCCAATAAAACAGCCCTCTAGCTTTTGTGGATAATACGGATGTTATCCACAAAAGCCAGACTAACCCAGACTAAAACTAACTCATGCTAATTAATTTGAAATTATACCCCTCGCGCTACGCTCTCGGGATATAATTGCAAAATAATTAGCATTCGTTAGTTTTAATGTCAGGTTACAGGCTTCGCGCAAAAACAGTAGCCGTATTATCCACAAAAGCACTAGGGCTATTACTACTGATAATAAATTAGTCCGGAACATGCAAATTAAGTGAAATAAAAACTGTAAAAAATATTTATAAACTACCAGCTTGGAAAAATAACAACGAGAAGAGAAACCGACAATATTTTATACCGAATATTTTTAATGGATATCCAAAAGAACTGCTAAGTTGCTCAAATAAAGGGCAGTTGAAGAAAAGTATAAAATACTTCTTCTTTCTTGATGACAAATAATAAATAATGTACATAATGTTGCTTGAAATATCTAAAATAAAATGTATAAGTGTTTTATTGTTGCAACCAACTCATGTGGAGTGTATGTTTGAATGTGTAATTTATAATTGTTTTCTAGATTATTGTTTTCTAAAACTCGCACAAACTGTTTCAATGCAGTTTCGAGGGTTTAGTCTAGCGGCTAAGGGCAACAATCGTGCTCTTCCGGAAAAAAGCATGACATTTTCATAACTTATTTTATAGATCAAGAACAACATTTTTGGATATGGTGCCCACTGACGACACTTCCGGTTTAGCGTCATGAAGTCATCAAAGATGGCCACCACATGACTTAACACTAAAAATGTGCATCTGTAACCAATTACCCGATTTTAATTTGTTATAGCTCGTTGGAAAGATAAAATTATAACTAACCAAAAATGTCCTACGGCACAATAACAAAACTCAAACAGGTTAAGCGGTACGGCTTCTGGAATGCGACATTGCGTGAAATGTTGAAAAAAAAAAACACGAAATATAACTACCGTATTTGAACCTTAAGTTGTAGATTTTCTTTTCCTTGAACATTATCTGTATTTTATTTAAAAAACATCACGTTGATATCGAACCATTTGAAGCCTAACTGGAAAGCTGCACATCCTTTTGTTTTTTAAATAATGTAACAATGCATGAACGAAAATTTTAAATCACAACTGTTTGTCGATCAGACTGTCACGTCAGGTGGTCGCTGCTATGCCAGAACTTGACGACTAGTCCGACATGGTAATGCCTAGGAATATATGAAAAGTGAAAATATAGTCCTTCCATCAATCCTAACCGAAATTGTTTTAATTAGACAAGGACCGACCGATTTTAAAGGTGACGAGGACCTGGTATGGCATGCGGCGAAAGCGTATGGTGATTTTCGAATTCGAAATGCTCTTGCTAGCCGTGTAATAGCCCGAAATAGGCATTCTCAGGATTTTCTGAAAGGTGGGCATTTATTCTTTCCATCAATTCTAACTAAAATTGTTTAACGTAGATAGGAACCCATTTAAAGGTGAAAAGGTAAGGCGTAGCGTCGAAAAAGTACGGTGATTTTCGAATTCGAAGTGCTCTTGCAAGCCCTCTAATAGCCCAAAATAGACATGCTTAGTATTTTCTGAAAGTTGGGGATCTATTCTTTCCATTAATCCTAACCAAAATTGCGTAGCTAAAATACAAATACAAATATGAGCATTACAATGGCACTTTGAATACTAGCCACTACATCAATTACAGCTACGCCTTTAAACGCGTGTAGAACGGTCCCTATCTAAGCTAAACAATTTCGGTTAAGATAGTTGGAAAGAAGAGGTCCCCATATTTTAGAATATCTTAAGCATGTCCATTTCGGGCTATTAGAGGGCCCCCAAGAGCACATTGAATTCGAAAATCAACATACGCTTTCGCTGCCATGCCGTTACCTCTTCACCTTTATAAGTCCGTAGGACGGTCCCTATATAAGTAAAACAATTTTGGTTAGGGTTGGTGGAAAAATAGATCCACACCTTTCAGAAAAGCCTAAGCGTGTTTATTTCGGGTTATTAGAGGGCTCGCAAGAGCATTTTGAGCACGAAAATCAGTATAACAACCAATTGAAAAAGAGAGAATTCGCGCAAATTAAAAGTGATATACTTTAAATATGATTTTGGGGTTCAAGGTTAATTTTATGTAAAAGATGAATATCATCTTTCCTGTCAAGAATTGTGTGCTGAGCGTTTTTCCTTCACATTATGCTTTTGATTTGTTGAGGAATAAGGAGTTACAGCCATAAAACTGGGTTTTTTGGGGGGAGGGTGATCAAATCACCTCCTCCTCCCTTGGGGTGGGGTTTTAACCTGTTACCATACTACTTTCTTCAGTTACCCTTCATGTGCAGCCATACCAAATTTCAAGCTTTACAGACAGTGAACAATTCAACCCCCTAGCTAGCCTTCTACATAGAATAATGTGCAGTATATCCTTCATTTTTTAATAATTTGGCAACGGTACGGTCGCTTTGTGTGTACTGCAGACTGTGACCCACTAACTGCAGTTTTGGGAGTTCCCCCTCATGTTCCCCGTGACAAAGTTAACATCCGGAAAGTCCTAGGCTTTTGTAAGACAACAGGTAGGTTCAGGGCTGTTGTGCCCTAACTACAACTGCCCCAGCATTGCCTTGCTTGCTCCCCTTCGCTGGTGCTTGGTGATTGGGGGTACTGGGATTAGATAACAGGAGTGTTGTTTTGGTTGGTTTTGTTGGACCGGTCCAGTCATTTGTAGTTATAGTTGTAAGGGGGCCCAGGTTTCTGTGTGACCCAGGACTCTTTGAGAACCGGTGTACCCCTGGTTAGTAATAAGTTAGTTTTTAAGATAGAGGAGAGTGTATGGCGTTGGGGCCTTTATTTACTCTCGTAATAAACTTGAACTTGAACTTGAACGGTACTATCTTTTTAACATTGTTAGGATTTGTTGGAGTAGGAACAAAATTTGGAACAATTCGTACTATAGGGCTTAATGCTTTTATTCGCTAGTTTGGCTGTTATTTTAATTCAAATGTGATAAAACTATTGAAAATCGCTTAAAATTTACATTTTATTAGCTATACGCCCTAACCTGTGGAATCTCTGTTAATGTATCGTAGGATCTAATTTGTGGCTTACAAAATTATCTTTTCAACAAGCCATAGAAAATCGAAATTGGTCTGCTGGTTACCGAGATACAGCTGTTGACATCAAACTCTATAGTGAATCTGTGGCGGCCATTTTTGATGACGTAACGGGGGCAAACCGGAAGTCATATATTTGGGCACCATATCCAAAAATGTTCCATTTGCCACAATAAAGATATTCTGAAGGACTCATGGTTTTTTTCCAGAAGTGCACGATTCAGCCGAAATTTGGCTCTTAGCCCTTAGCTAGTTACGATTGTAACTGTTTTAAAATAAAGTATTATTATTTTTATTATTATTATTATTATTATTATTATTATCATTATTATTGACTGAAATAAGTATAAAAAGAGAAGAAGCAGAACATTATCATATAAGTGGATATACAACCAACACTTTAACAAGGGAGGTAACGAAGAGAGGAGGAGGATTAATGATCTTTACAAAGAAAACTCTAGATGTGAAAATTACAACAATTGATATCAATGATAATAATGTGCTAGAAATTGTTATAAATGAAAATGATGATAAAGCTAGAAAAGGACAAATAATAGCAATTTACAGAAAACCTTCATCAAATAAGAAGGAGTTCGTAAAAAAACTAAAAAACTGGATAAAATGTAGTAACAACTCAGAAATTTGGAAATATCAAATGATCATAGGTGACATAAACATCAATATACTTTTAAAAGATAATGAATCTGAGGAGAAATTTGAACAAACAGCAATAGACTATTATGAAAATACTTTAACTTCATTGGGGTTTGAAAGTAAAATTAATTCACCAACACGGGAAGAAATAGTATTAAAAGATGGAATAAATCATTTGCAACAATCTTGTATTGACCATATATTTTTTAAAAGTAACAAAATAGAATTAAAGGGAGGAGTACTAACTGAGAAAATTGCAGACCATTATATGACAATGGGATAGATGTGGGAAAGACAATCAAGAAACAAAGAAAAAATCACAGAAGCAGAAGAAGAAAAATACTGGAAATTCGACAATGTAGAAATAATAACAAAACTAAATCAGATAGATTGGAAATATTTAGATAAAATAGAAGAACCAGAGGCTATTTATGAAGAAATTTTAACAAAAATAAATAATGTATATTCTAAAAATAAAAAAACATGTAACAAAAAAATTCTATAAAAAAGTAGATAAAAAAAGAAAAGAATGGATTACAAACGAATTAATAACAAAAAATAGAAATTAAAAACAAAATGTGGGAGAATATTAAAAAGATGAAAACTCCAGACAATACGATGATTAGTGAATATAAAAGTATGAAAAAAATAATATGCAAACAAATTAAAGAATGTAAGGACAAATTCTTTCAAGAAAAATTGGGAAATTTACAAAAGAATAAAAAAACAGTATGGGATGTTGTAAACGAATTGTTTAATACAAATAAAGGTAAAGAAACGGATAATGAAATAATTCAAAATTTTAAAGGACAAAACATTGCTAATATAGTAAATAATTTTAATAAAAACTATAATAAACAAGTGCCAGAAATAAAAAAGGATAATAAAACAGAACATGAACTCTATAAAAATAGTACTTACTATAGAAACTTAAGAAAAGAAAAAGAAAAGAATGTGAAACAAGCAAAGAAAACAATGTATATAGATAATGCAAATGAAAGTGTAATAACAAATATAATAATGGAACTAAAAAATACGAAAGCTACGGGATTTGATAAAATACAGACTGAACATATAAAAAAGACAAAAGAAAACACAGCAATTGCAATATGCAAACTAATAAATGCTATAATTAAAAAAGAAACCTGGCCAGAAACACTAAAAATACAAATCATACGACCAATTTACGAAAAAGGAGATAAACAAGATCATAATGATTCTCGACCAATAGCACTATTATCAATAATAGATAAAATAATAGAAAAATTTTTTGCAAATAAAATACGAAATTTTTTGGATACATGGAATTTACTAACTTCATCACAATTTGGTTATACCAAAAATAAAAATATAACTGAATTACTATCCGAAATTAACGATCTAATCACAACAGGTTTGAATGAAGGTAAATACGTTGGAATAGTACTAGTTGACCTACAGAAGGCATTTGATACGTTTGATCAAAAAATATTACTACATAAATGTTATAAATTAGGACTTAGAGGTAAAATATTCAACATTATAAAAAATTATCTATACAGCAGGAAAACAATAGTACAAATAAAAGATACATATAGCTCAACTGAAATTGTTAAAAAGGTAGTACCACAAGGTTCTGTACTAGGACCATTATTATTCTTAATTTACACTAATGATATTGATGAAAATCATGGAAAAAAGCAACATTTTCCTTTTTGCAGATGACACAATATTAATATCAATAAACAACAACTATGAAGTAATAATGAAAAATTTACAATATGACTTTAACATATTAAATGATTTTTTTATAGAAAATGAACTATATATTAGCAAAGAAAAAACTATACAAATGGATATATCGGTACCAAAAATGAAAAATAAAAAAGAAATATGGATAATAAAACATTATAGTGCTTGTAAAAATTTAATACCAGGAAAAATTAAATATACATGTCATGAAAAATGTAAGGAACTGGAAAAAAGAAAAAATAACAAATACCTAGGACTTATAATTGATGAAAATTGGAACTTTAAGGAACATATAACTGGAATTATAAAAAAATTAAGACAACTTATACCAAAAATATATAAACTCAAAAACATATTAAATGTTAAACAGAAACAAATAATCTATAATGCATGGATAAAAAGTATAATAAGTTATGGAATAGAAATTTGGGGTAATACTACAGAATATATAATTGAGAGATTACAAAAAGTTCAGAATAAATTAGTGAAGGTATTATTTGGGAACAACAAAAATAAAAGGAAAACAATTGAGTTATTAAAAGAAAATAAATTATTTAAAATAAGGGGACTAAAAAATTATACAATAATAATAAAAAATTATTATTGCAATAAACATAAAGTATTATCAAAAAACGTTAGTAAATTGCGTGGAGGTAAAAGAAAATATGAAATGCCACAATGGAATAATTCTTATGGAAAAAGAGGAAAAACATGGTATATACCAGAACTATTTAATGAACTTCCAGAAAACATGTTAACCTTTGCAAATCTGAATGAACTTAAAACAAATTTAAAAACTCACATTATGAAAAACCAATATTAATATAAGATACAGCATAGACAAGACCTAATAAATCATAATAATAAAGTAATTTTATGTCAAATAAAGTATGTATTTATGTAACTTGGTGTAATGTATTTGTGTGTAACTATGTATCTTGATATATTGTATGTATATATAAAACAGTGTTGCCAGTGAGGGCGTCAGACGTAATAATGAAACATGTATTAAATTATTTGAAAAAGATGTATTATATCTCAAACAAGCTTTGCAAAAAGCTTCGAGAATTGCAATTTAATTGTAATTTATAATAAAGTTATTATTATTATTATTATTATATTACAAGGATGCTGCCGGTGTGAAAAAGTGAGAAAAATGTGAAAATTTGCCAGTGAAAAAAAAAGGGGCCATTGTAAAAAAAAAATGTGAAAAATACGAGTGCTGGAGTGAAAAAAAGGCAAAACACACAAACGAAGTAAACAATCAAACTATCCGACCTAATTTAGGGCTTAAAATTACATAGGCATGTCTGTGGTTAGAACCTAAAAAAGAAAAATTAATTGGTTTTACGGGCGGAGTCGCTTTGAATTCACTTTCGATCTCTTGAGTGAAATTACAGAGAAATCACAATGGTTACGGAAAAGAATTTTTTTCATTAAAGAATTGTGAAAAAGTGTGATTCATGAACACGAATAAATAGTGAAACAAAAATAAAAAGTATGTATGTGAAAAATGTGAAAAAAAATGAAAAGTGGGTATGTGAAAAATGTTATAAAAGTGAAAAGTGGGAATGTGAAAAAATGTGAAAAAAGCGGGTACTCCCAGCAGCACCCTTGTGTTATAATAAACTGGTGCCGATATAATGTTTTAAATTCATCTTCTTTTAAATTCTCTTAAACATTTTAAAATTCATCATCTAAAGCCATCTTTGCCATCTAAGGGTAGTCTGGGACACCGAGCCGAAACCCTAGCGTCAATCGTTCTGCGCTTTGGACCCACTTGCCCTACATCGAATGGCTTGTTTATGGAACGCACGCAACTCCCGAAGACGGAGTGCGGCGCAGCATCTGGATGAAATTTTACCACCTGCAGGCGACCGCTTATTTTTTGTGTATATGCAAAGCCTGCGCAGCAAGGCAAAAGCGACTCGTTCATTCCGCGTGCAGTCCGTCGATATGTCGGCAACAGAAAACAAATCTGCCCACCGCGCAGCGGGACGCAGAAACCGGCTCTATAGAGGCGCATTCTGGGATAGGAAAATGGCGGACCACGTACTGCTTACGACAGACCACTTTCTTTGCTGCTGTCGTTGACGCAAAAGGGGCGTCGGACAATGGGATAATTGTCTAAAATCTGCCTAAATAAAAAATCTGGAAAAGCATCTAAACGGAATATCGTATAATGGATAATTGTATAATGGATAAACGTCTAACTGGATTATCGTCTAACTGCGGTTTCTGATGTTATATGTATAGCCGCAACGAGCGCGGCAGCGCGAGCGAGGTAGGGATATTAGACGATTTTCCATTATACGAATTTCCAGTTAGACGCTTTTCCATTATACGAATTTCTTATTAGATGATATTCCGTTATACTGTTTTCCGTTATACTGTTTTCCGTTATACGTTCTTCCAATTATGCGATTTTCCAGTTAGACGATTATCCCTCGCCCCGACGCAAAAGCCTGCAAGTTATTTTAAAGTTAGTATTAAAAAACGTTTAAAAGGCAATTACATCCATTTTGACATGCATGCTACACTTATGGATCACTTACACAATAACAAAACACAAGAACTGCGGTAATACTACGTTACGTACGTCCGATACAACAATTTAATTATTGCATCACCAAAACACGACAGGGAGACCGCCACTGTTTTGCTGGAACGCGCAGAAATTAATGCCGACAGATGTCACTTTCAGATTTCGAATCGCAGCCGATTGAGATAGCTCTATTGGCTATGAGAGCTCAAGTGTCCAATGGCCTTAGCTGGCAGACAGTTGTAGTGGCCAGCTAAGGCCGTCTGACGCTCAAGCTCTCACAGCAAATAGAGCTATCTCAATCGGCTACGAATCGAAATCGAATTAGAGTGACATCAGTCGGCATTAATTTCTGCGCGTTCCAGCAAAACAATGGCGGTCTCCATGTCGTGTTTTGGAGATGCAATCATCATCTTAATCATTAAAAACTTACGGTCGGTATATATATATATGCATATATGTAGGTATATATGTACCTCTTCTCCTCTTGAAGTAGGAAGGCTAAAAATAGGAGAAAGGTGTCGAAAGACAGGAAATTAATCCGGATTTCGCGTAGGCGTATTTTCGTAGTTCTAGGTAACATTTTTCCCCTCGAAAAAAGCGAAAAAAACCCTTCGGACCATTGTTGAAACGAATTTTTCGAAGTTGATTGTCAGTTTCGGAATATCACATCTTCCTGCTGTGCGGATGGCCCACAATTGTTGCGCCACGTAGGAGGTGCGTGGTCCAGTAGTGTTGTCAGTAGGATTACGGCTGGCAATGATAACAGCCGTCATTCAAGAATGAGGCACGTGCAGCTCGCTAAGGGACGACTGTTGGAGTTGCATTTTAGAAATTTCAAATACAAACTACCTATTTAGCCTTACATTTAAATGAAATTACGTAAAGCTACGAAAAGATTAATGGTAAATTAGGCCTATTTAAATAAAATATATTGATAACAAAACGGTCAAAAATGTTTCCACGTTTGCATTTGTAAAACATCGATGTTCGATCAATAGTGTGCTATTAGCTGGTGCTCTACTCAGCAATAGTTCAGCCTAATAGCGGTAAAAACGAATAGTTTCTATAGATACGATTTCGCCTTGCACAAAATCTTTTATATTAGCCAACAATTATAGGCGACATGTGGTTGCTGTTTCAAAGCATCACACGTAGCGGGGAAGGAGATGGTTTTAAGTAAAAATTCTTAAAATTTGTGAAACAAGTAAAGTCTGCAAAATTTATTTGAAAAAAAAAATCTATACCAAGAGCGGCACAAGAAGTATGAATGATAAAATTGCCAAACATTTTAGTTCAAGCATGCAGCAACTCGCGTGCTACAGCGTTGAAACGGCCATGCAGCGGGGATGGATAAGGCTGCTTCAAGCCAAGGCCGACTGGGGAAGAAATCCCGTGTCTCGCCTCCTGGCTCATTGCCTGTTTAGGTGCATGCCAGAAAGGCGATAGCTTCTTCAAGCCAAGACCGACTGTGTACAAATCGCATGCAT
The DNA here is from genome assembly GCA_023313725.1 of Lithobius niger. Lineage (NCBI taxonomy): Eukaryota > Metazoa > Arthropoda > Chilopoda > Lithobiomorpha > Lithobiidae > Lithobius > Lithobius niger. The sequence continues at coordinate 12,105 of JAHWFP010248410.1, forward strand.
AACCTCCTGGCTCAATAACAGTACAATCGCGTGCCGGAAAGGGAAGGGCTTCTTCCAGCGAAGGCCGATTGGGCTACAAATCGCGTGCCTCGCCTCCTGGCTCATTGGCAGGTTAGGCGCACGCCAGAAAGGGGATGGTTTCTTCAAGCTAAGGCCGACTGGATACGAATAGCATGTTTCGTCTTAAAAAGCGCACGTAGCTCTTGGGTGGCCAGACCATTGCCTGAAGCCTAACGTCTGCAAGGCTGCAAGGGTAGTTTTGCAGTGAAGTTGTGAAACTGTGTCGTGGCGAAGATCAGCGTAGTAGCACCAGGGTATGATGGATGACGGTGTGTGGTCCTAAGTTTGTTTAATATGTACATGTACTTAAGTTGCTTTATTGTAGGGCGTTTGGCTATGGGCCATGGATCCAATAAATTCATTATTCCCCGGCCCTTACGAAAAACACGTACTGCACTCTGATCATTTGCTTGATCGTGTTAGATATGGAATGTCAGTCATCAGCATAAGAGTCGCAGCATGAAAGCTCCTCGAGCGTAGCGAGACGACGCGGAATGAGCGAGCGAAGCGAGCGACTCCGCTAGTAACCATTAAAAACTTACGGTCGGTATATATATATATATATATATATGCATATATGTAGGTATATATGTACCTCTTCTCCTCTTGAAGTAGGAAGGCTAAAAATATGAGAAAGGTGTCGAAAGACAGGAAATTAATCCGGATTTCGCGTAGGCATATTTTCGTAGTTCTAGGTAAATTTTTTCCCCTCGAAAAAAGCGAAGAACCCCTTTGGACCATTGTTGAAACGAATTTTTCGAAGTTGATTGTTAGTTTTGGAATCTTGCTGTGCGGATGGTCCACAATTGTTGCGTCACGTTGGAGGTGCGTGGTCCAGTAGTGTTGTCGGTAGGATTACGGTTGATTGATTGATTTATTTCACCGAGCCGTGGCCGTACGCCATGCGCCCAGATACAAAATCAAAAAATACACACGTATCAAACACTCCTAGACAGCATACATATACTTACACGGAAAGCACATCGTAAACGAAGAGTGGGAGACGGAGAAGGAGACCAGGATACTCGTCACAGCTGGACACCCGTGGTTCCAACGAAAACGGCTACAGCCCTCAACCTGGCCCTCGTCACAGCGGACAATCCACAAGAGAGAAGGCTGACTACATTCTGCGCCTCACCGGCATACTGGAGGAGGCGCTGCCGTTGGCAACGGTGTCTAGGACAAACTAGCAGGAGATGCTCTGGTGTCTGTGGGGACCCACAACCTGGACATGCAGGCGATGTGGCCCAGCCCACACGGTGACGATGGGCTGCCAGAAGTGAATGACCGGTACGTAGGCGGGAGAGGACACTAGCCGTCGAGAGTGGAAATAAATCTAGAGGTGACGCAAGGGTACACTCCGACTGTACTGCAAATAGTACACGGCCTGTAGAGGCAGACGCCCACTCCCTTTCCCATTCTACCAGCAGAAGAGCCCTCAAAGACGGACGCCTGGAGACTGGAAGCGAAACGGGCCAGAGGGTATCATACACATCCTGGGCCGCAACACGTGCCAACTCATCTGCCAGCTGGCAATGCTAACAGCCGTCATTCAACAATGAGGCACGTGCAGCTCGCTGTTGGAACGACTGTTGGAGTTGCATTTTGGATATTTCAAATACAAACTACCTATTTAGCCTTAAATTTAAATAAAAACTAGCTGAAGCCCGTGCTACGCACGGGTGGTGTTTGATGCATCGTTTAAAACACTGGTACGATTTCGTTCCTCATGTGTTTGTTACGGAATGCGTGTATCCCGCACTGGCTAGCAAACGATGATTTTCGTTCGCTTCACTCCCTCATTCAGTGCATCCCTTGTTCCAGAGTCCATACACTTACATTACATACGAATCTCTCCTCCGAAAATGAAAGGAATACACCTTTGTACACCTGAAACAAATAAATACGCCTTTGTACAGCGAAGTGTAAATGTTTAGCCTGCCGGCTTTGTCTTTTTTGTTCAATATTTAACCGAGTTTCAGTAATCCTTTAATTTTAATGGTGTACAACGACACAACCTTTATCCACCGGACTAATATTGTTGTATATAAGTGAAGCATTGTTTTATCCGTTAAAAGTTAAGTTTTCAGTTTGGGGACACTGTTCGCTTCGCTCCCTCAATCGCTTCCCCTGACCCGGACTCCATGCACTTTCATATGAATATTTCCACCGTAAATGAAAGAAGAGAAACGTGGCGTGGTGAAATGAGTTTAACACACTATTATTAACTGTTGTTGGTGGCTTCAGCTAGTTGGTGAGTGGCTTTGGCTCTGGTAATGCAGTCTGTAATTTCGCTGCAAGTCTGCAACGACAAAGCATACTTGATACAATACAATACAATTAGTACTTGTAGTCATATTGCAAAGTCACATTGTAGCGGTGTTGACGACGACTGTGCTGCCATCCAGTGATCGGTAGTGTAAACCGCGGTGCAGCATTGTTTCCTCTGACATATACGAAGACAACAACGACAGAACCTTTAGCGGTTGTTACGGCTTTCTCTCTCATATGGTTGTTGCGGAAGGCGTCTATCCGTCTATATTTTTTTGCCCACACTGGCTAACAAATGCTGATTTTCGTTCGCTTCGCTCACTCAGTAAGCACCTCCCCTTCCCCGGACTCGACGGACTTTGATACGAATATTTACACCGGAAATACATAAATACGCCTTTCTAGAGCAAAGTCGAAACCTTTAGCCCACGGGGCTTTATGCCCCCCCCCCCCCCATATTTAACAGAGTTTCAGTAATGTTTTTATTTTAATTATCCTCAACGACAGAACCTTTAGAAAGCGGTGCACGGGTGGTGTTTGATTCACCGTTTGCAACATTGGGACGTATTGCTCTGTCATGTGTCTGTTATGGAAGGCGTGTATGCTGTCTATATGCCGTCTATGTATTTGTGAGAATGCTGGCTAACAAACGCTGATTTTCGTTCGCTTCGCTCACGCAATCAGCGCCTGGCCTTACTCGGACTCCATGAAAATAAATAAATAAGCCAGATTCCATGCACTTTCATATGGATTTCTACCATCAGTAAATAAATACGCCTTTGTACCATGGGTTTGTATATGGTGCACGGGTGGTGTATACGGGTGGTGTTTGATGGTTGGGACGGCTTGCTCTCTCATGTGTTTGTTTCGGAAGGCGTGTATCCCGTTTATGTATTTTTGCTCACACTGGCTAACAAACGGTGAACCGGAGGGCGTCATTTCAATGACAGCTTTGTCATTTTTTTTTCAAGATTTAACCGAGTTACAGTACTCCCTATTATTTTCATTGTCCACAATGACAGAACCGTTAGCAAGCAGTGAACGACGTTGTTAGTTTGCGCACACGGCTAACAAACTCTGATTTTCGATTGATTCGCTCTCTCATTCAGTGCCTCACCTGACCCGAACTCCATGCACTTTCATATGGATTTCCACCGTAAATAAATAAATACGCCTTTGTACCTTGGGTTCGTGTATGCTATTTTATTTTACTTGATTCTGGGCAGCAAGTAAAGTGCTTTCAATATTTAACGGAGTTTAACTATTCCTTTAATTTTAGTCGTCTACAACGACAGAACCTTTAGCCAGCGGTTTAATATTAAAAAGCATATACATGAACTCAATCATTATTTCATCCATCGTTCAAAAGGGTTCAAAGGATTTAACGAGCGTTAACCACTCCTGGTCATCTGCCCGAAGCCCTAAGGCCCTATGTCTGCATCCATCGTTTTAGTTTATTGGCAACAATCAGTTTTTAGTTTATTGCCAACAATCATTCCGTTAACAATAATCGAATACTCCTATTATTAGACGGGTGGCCGTCGGCCGTCGTGTGGCCGTCTCGTTGTGTCCATCTGACGCGACAACTCGATTTTATTAATAAAGACTAGTAGAAGCCCGTGCTACGCACGGGTGGTGTTTGATGCACCGTTAAAAACACTGGGACGATTTCCTTCCTCATGTGTTTGTTACGGAATGCGTGTATCCCGTCTATGTGTACCCTGGCTAGCAAACACAGTTTTTCGTTTGCTTCATTCCCTCATTCAGCGTATCCCTCGTTCCGGAGTCCATACACTTACATTAGCTATGATTCTTTCCTGCAAAAATGGTTGGAATACGCGTTTGTACATCTGAAATAAATAAATACGCGAAGCTTCAACAATCAGGAAGAGGGCGAGCGGGCTCATTCTTCCCACGGTAGCAAAGAAAAACGGCGAGCGACCAACAATGAATACGGATATGTGCTCTATCAATTACCTGCGGCCGTCTTTGTGGCGGCCGTCTCGTTGCCGTCCATCCTACGCGAAAACTCGATTTTATTAATAAAGCCTAGTAGAAGCCCGTGCTACGCACGGGTGGTGTTTGATGCACCGTTAAAAACACTGGGAATACGCGTTTGTACATGTGAAATAAATAAATACGCCTTTGTGCATGTGGAGTTGCCGTCCATCCTACGCGACAACTCGATTTTAAAATAGGCAATTGGAGACATTGTAAGGGAGGATTAAACAAACGAAGCTTCAACAATCAGCAAGAGGGCGAGCGGCTCATTCTTCCCACGGTAGCAACGAAAAAGGGCGAGCGACCGACAATGAAAACGGATATGTGCTCTATCAATTACTTGCGGCCGTCTTGTGGTGGCCGTCTTGTGGCCGTCTTGTTGCCGTCCATCCTACGCGACAACTCGATTTTATTAATAAAGATACGTAAATCGACGAAAAGATTAATGCAAAATTAGGCATATTTAAACAAATTATATTGATAACAAAAAAGGGTGTCAGAACTATTTCAACGTTTGCATTTGTAAACCATCGACATTCCATCAATAGTGTGCTATTAGCTGGTGCTCTACTCAGCAATAGTCCAGCCTAATTGTGGTAAACACGAATAGTTTCTAGGTACGATTTCGCCTTGCACGAAAACTTTTGTATTATCAAAAATTATGGGTGACATGTGGTTTCCAAGCATCACACGTAGCGGGGAAGGACATTGCTTTTAAATTAGTGAAACAAGGAAACCCATGTAAAGTCTGCAAAATTTATTGGAATAAAAAAACCAAGAGCGGCACAAAGGAGTATTCAATATGCATGAAAAAATTACGAAGCATGTTTAGTTCAAGCATGCAGCAACTCGCGTGCTACAGCGGTGAAACGGCCTTGCAGCGCCGATGAATAAAGCTTCTTCAAGCCAAGGCCGACTGGGAAGACATCGAGTGTCTCGCCTCCTGGCTCATTGTCAGTTTAGGAGCATGCCAAATCGCATGCCTCGCCTCCCTGCTCAATGATAGCTCAATCGCGTGCCAGAAAGGGAATGGCTTCTTCAAGCCAAGGCTGACTAGGGAAGAACTCGCGTGTCTCGTCTCCTGGCTCATTGTCAGTTTAGGTGCATGCCAAAAAGGGGATGGATTTTTCAACCCAAGGCTGATTGGGTCCAAATCGCATGCCTCGCCTCCTGGCTCAATGATAGCTCAATCGCATGCCAGAAAGGGAATGGCTCCTTCAAGCCAAGGCCGACTGGGCTTCAAGTCCTGTGTCTCATCTCCTGGCTCAAGGCCACTCCATGCATGTGCCAGAAAGACAATGATTTGATCGAGGTTTTTGTTGCCAGTGGTATTATGGCTAATAATCTGAACAAGAGGCGCATGTAGCTATTGGTGGCCAGACCGTTGAAGTGATGTATGGTTACCATATCGTTTGTTTGTGAACTGAAGCGTTAAGAAAAACGCGTCTTACATTCTGATCATTTTCTTGATTGTTTTAGATGTGGAATGTCTGTCAGCAGCTTTCGAGCTGGAGCATGACAGCTCTTCGAGTGCTTCTTTAAACTAAGGCCGACTAGGGTATAGAAATCACGTGTCTCGCTTCCTGATTCCTTGGCAGTTTAGGCGCATGGCAGAAGGGTGATGGTTTTCTAAATGGCGAAGCCGTTTTTTGTTTATGAACTAAAGCCTTACGAAAAACGCGCACTGCACTCATTTGCTTGATCGTTTTGTATGTGGAATGTCTGTCAGCAGCATAAGAGTTGCAGCATGAAAGCTCCTCGAGCTCAGCGAGACGACGCGGAATGAGCGAGCGACTCCGCTAGTAATTAAATTATTGTATCGGACGTACGTAACGTATTCTTACCGCAATTGTTGTGTTTAGTTGTTGTGTAAATGATTCAAAAGTAAAGCATGCATGTCAAAATGGATGTATTTGCCCTTTAAGCGATAGTATAAAACTAGTTGTTTCCCGGCGTAACAGACGCCGGTCTAGCCGATTCCCTCTGACTCAACTCGGCTCTAATAGTCAGCAATATTGAAGCAATAGTCTTTGTTTCTAACTGTTAGAGCGCATATCCGTTCTCATTGTCGGCCGTCCGCATTTTTTTTTTTTACTTTTCACTTGTATTTACTAACAAGAGCCGTTGCCGACGTGATCTCTTGTGATCTCTTGTGATCTCTTGTGATCTCTTGTGGTGTAATCTAGTTAGGCAATGCAAGAGCCTACAGACCATGACGTCAAACGCTCTTATATTTTCTTTGCTGCCGTGGCAAGAATGAACCCGCCCGCTCGCCCTCTTGCTGATTGTTCCACGGTAATAGCCAGCATTATTGAAGCTTCGTTTGTTTAATCATGATCCCTCATCATCATTAAGTCTGCTCATTAACAAAATATATAGATAGATACGGATGGAAGCCTTTAAAAAACTTGCATTTCGAAAGGAACAGATATTAGAACAAAACATGTAAGCCATCAGCGTCACACTAATACGTGTAAAACAATCATCTCAACAAAACAAGCTGAAGCTTCTTTTACTCGTATTAGTGTGACGCTGATGGCGTTTACATGTCTTTTTCTGATATCTGTTCCTTTAGAGCTTTAAGTTTTTTAAGGCTTATATCCAATTTTTACGCTCTTAAGCGTTTTTTAATACTAATATCTGTTATTTTTTCTTGTTCCAGCAACAATAACAAAGAAAAGACTATTGCAATCACCTTAAAATAACTGAAATAATAGAACCTTTTTAATACTTAGTTTAATGCTATGATAAATATGGAAAATCGGTTCTTTGGTTCCATGTCTAAGGTAAGAGCAAAATTTCCCCAACAAGAAGAACAACAACAATTGCAGCCACATTAAAATAGCGTTCGAAAGGCCCTAGGCCTTCTTCATGCCTACGTGTTAAGTTATAAAACTTGAGCATTGGTCCATGAGCCTGGAATATTTCATGGGAGCGATCTCTGAACTGATTCGACATGGTCAATGTCCCGAATTAAGTGTGGGGACCAGACGGGACGCGAGTATTCCAGAGAAGGTCTGACATAGACGCAAAAAGCCCATAACAAAATCTAGCGACCCTTAGTGGCGAAGCAACGTTTAATCTTGGCTGTTCTTTGCAGTTTTTACAATGTCATTGAAGTGAGGGGCACTCTTGAGATCACCTGTGAACCAGATACCAAGATCTTTTACTTACAAGATTTTTGCTGCTATAAGAATGACTTGAGTACCAAACTTCAAGCTTTTAGCTCGATTTGGGAGAATCTGTTGATCAGACCTCAGGAGGGGGGGGGCGTGGAGGATCTTGAGGGTATATCATGTGAGTTCCATGGTTGATTCGACTTCAATCAATTCAATTCAGTTTATTGCAAAACAGCAGAAGCTTTTAGCAAGGGGGGAGCAACTGGTGGGTGTGTACATTAGACTAGTAACCAATACTCAAACATTCGAACTCACATGTTTTCAACTCCAGGTGGAAGGTATAAAACAAATTTAGTCCAAATTTAGAAGAAAGTTGCGGGTCTTAAGAATTGTTACAGTTGAGGTAAGAACGTTTTTTACCATAAATTTTTTCCCAATAAGATTTCCAACGACAGGCTTTTCCAATTTAACAATTCAGCATCCCTACAATGGCAATACATTGGACATTCAAAAAGAATATGATGTATGTCTTCGTCACAATTCAAATTACAAAGTTCACACTTCAAAGGGAGGCGGGCTTGCTTCCTCCAGGTTGTACCATTAATTGGAAGAGAATCCATTCTTATCATAGCAAGGATGCCATTTTTATGTTTGCCAAAAGCGTAACTTCTAAAATTTGGAAGGAAGGTTTCAAATAGTCTAGGGTAGAGATACGAAGCACGATAGGCTTCCAGTTTATTAGAATTTGCCTGGAAGAAGCAGTCGGCCAAAGTCAAAAGCATGGCTGGCTTATTTAACCTCCAAGCCTCACCCTCCTTATCCATAAGGAAAGGGAGGCCGGTAGAAA
>JAHWFP010248420.1:0-22595 GCA_023313725.1 Lithobius niger
TCTGATTTTTTTCCTCGCTTTATTGAGCACTAATTTACAACGAGAAGCATTGAATCCCGAAACGTTGTGCGACCATTGTGTTCATTTGTGCAATTTTAGTTTGAAAATTTCAGCGAAACTAGAAGCTGGGAGGGGATAAATAGCATAAGTTTGAGTTAGGATGACTTTACGCTGAAGGTTACACCAAAGGTCACCTCTGACGTCACAGGCACAACAACTACAGTTTCAACTGCTGGAGTCTTAGTTGGCCCAGCTCGGCTGATTCTATGGTTTTTTATTATGTATAAAGCAATGACAATAACGTCATATTTTTATATATGACGCTATGCTGGAGCCAGTAACTTGGCTAGCTGCAAGTTGCACTGGAGGGGAAAAAGAAGAGAACCTTACTGAAGGTAATGCTGCTAGAGCGGTTTTCTTAGGCCTAAAACGAGGGATTTTTGTCGATTTGGTGGCAGTTGCCTAAATTTTTAGCAAGTAGAATCTTTTCTTTTCCGATTACAACCTAGCAGCATAAGTTATTGGAGAAAACAACGGGTTTTTTAAGGCTAAGAAATCTGCTCTGAAAGCACGGCATTGACTGGAAGTGCCGGTGTTTTCCCCCCATTTTAATCGAGTGCCCCTTGTAGCTATCTCTCCAGCTACTAGCTCGTAGCCCATATGGCGTTATTGTCGCTACTCTATTCTATGTAGCCTTATCATTAAGACCCATCAATTACCAAAATTCAGTACTTACAACTCAAAATCATGCTATCTGCTTTCACATAGGGTTATGCCATAGGGATAGCTGTTACCAGAGGTTGTTCATGGGATACCAGGCAATGCTGTAGGAAATAGTTTGCTCCACCAGTGGTGGGAGCTGGAAGTTGCATTGGGTATAAAAAGGCCCTTCAGCCTCTTTAGGCGTCCCTTTGGAAGCAAGTCCCTAACAAGCAACAACTCTTCTAGTAGTATGCCACTCTTTTTTTTTTTTTTTTTTTTAATTTAAAAACCTTACGTCAGCCTTACTCTTAATTTAAATTTAAATTTTTTAATTTAAAAACCTTACTCTGATTCAGCGTAACCCAGAACATTCTTGAACCACTGACTTACATCTTCACAAGTGGCTCTGGAATAAACTCCGAGTTCTCTAACAATTCTGGTTTGAACTTGGATATGTGGTGCATCGACCACTCATTCTTTTTACCACTTCTGCATAAGTGATTCATAAGCCATCCATTTTTCATCACTTCTGCCTAAGTGGTGTATCTAGCCATCCCTTATTTTCTCAATCCAAGGACGATCGGCCACCTTGGGTGTTCAATTATCTGGGAACCCGGCCTTCTACTGTTAGTTTGCCAAGAGAAAATTGACTTGGAGTTGTGAGTACTGACTTCTGTTAAGAGGTGTAGCAATTCCTTTTTATGGCAGTTTGTGGATTATTGCTTTGACTCAAGACAGTGCTTTTATTTTGTGGAAGAATTTTACATGTGAGGCTAATGTAGCCTATTGTACATCATTTATTTCTGTAGGCCTATTTAGGATACTGTGCTTCAGCTACTGCTCAAATAATTGTATTTTGAGCATAGTCTTAGCCTAGTGGCCATTATTTCCTTTCAAGTGTGGTTATTAGTTTTATACGACTTTTCCTTAATACTATAATCCTACATGGGCCACTATGCTCTATCTACTGTGGATTAACTATTGTGTATCGTGCCGTAACATATGGCCTAATTCTTCGGTTGCAAAAATAAAGTATTCTGCTTTACGAGTTTATGCCTAGGTCTTCTAGATCTAAGCCCCAGTAGTGGCTCCAGCCAACTCCAGATAGGAGGGCAATGATTCCCCGACAGGGGGTAGAGAAAACGAACATTTTTTGTTTATATTTGTACTACTTTTAATTAGCAGGGGCCCGGCGAAACCAGCTAGATAAGATAAGATATATTTATTCTCAGAAGGAGAAAGGGATAGAAAAGGGCATAAATTGAGATGCCACTAACATTGGTCCAGGTACAAAGCTAAAAATTGTAAGAAAAGAATAATAAAATACATACAAGTAAAATCTCATAAGGGATGATAAAGGCAAATATAAATCAAAACAAATCAACCAAACATAATTTCATATAAAAGTTAATGTTCAATAAAAAGTTAAAAACACTGCAAGTACTCTCCAAGGTCAATATTCTTTAACCTCCGTTTAAAAACCTCAATGGAAGGGGCAAGAACGACATCTCTGGGCAATGCGTTCCAGGGGTGAACGACTCTATTCGAAAAGAAGAACTTGCGGCAATTCAAGCTGCAGCGTTCCACGACCAACTTAAGAGGGTGGCCACGAGTACGATCAGATGATCGGAGCTCAAAGAGACAATCACCAAGTCGGCGCAAGTCGCCCCGTAACAAAATATAAGTGAAATTTAGGTCAGCTCTCAGCCTGCGCAATTCGAGGGAATCCATGTTAAGCAGATTTAGTCGGTCATGATAAGAAAGGTGGCGAGTGCCGTGCAATGACTTGGTAAAACTGCGTTGGACAGATTCAATGTTAACAATATACTTCACGAGATAGGGTGACCAAACCTGGCTGGCATATTCAAGTAACGGTCGCACGTATACCTTAAAGGCACGTATACCCTAGGGGGTGTGGGGGAGCGCAGCAAGGTCCCCAGTGGGGTCCGGGGCGGATCCCCGGAAGCTGAAGCATTTTACGCTATTTGAGGGCCTATTTTGGGCTTTCCGAGACACGTTTGCACCACATTGTTAAGCAAATGTCGGATGTTTTTCGTAAACATTGTTTAGCATGAGAGGACGTAAAAACCTAATTGTGACCAAAATTCTGGGTTTTTTTTTTCACACATTTTATTTACAAATTAAATTAACTGATGAATTAAATTTTTTTATACATTATTAAATTAACGTTAACTAACACTAAATAATTTAGGTTTTAAAATTTTTAACCGTAGCAAGAACACACAGTTGGCCGTCATTCGTGTTGTGCGTTGGGCTTTTAAAATCGGGCCTTCTCCTTATAGAAATAACTGGTAAGACATTGGCATCCCATACGTGTCTCATAACTAAGATGCCTGTCAAATCATGGAGTTGACGTCTAACGCAGCAAATCAATTTTCAGTTTAGCCACTTACTGTACACGATTTTCGCTCAGTTCATTGGTATCACGAATTCAAATGACGAAAACTTAACTAGAATCCTTAACAACTGTTGTTTTGTACATATTTAGTTAACGTTTCTGTATTAACTAAGACAGCTGTTAAATTATGGAGGTGATGAGGACTACTGAAGCAAAACGGCAAACTCTATTTTGAGCTTTTCCTCCCCAAATTTTTACGAACTTTATGTCGTTGTGTGGACTCGTTTTCCGGCTGTTTCCCGACGACAATCTAGGCTACTCCCCGACAGCGTGATAAGGCTTTCCCGACGAGGGAGGGGGCTCCCCCCCCCCACCGTGGCGCCACCGCTGCTAAGCCTAACTTAGAACCTGGATCCTGGAAACAGTCTTGGGACCCAAACAAAATAGGAAAGAGGCCTAGGGCTAGAAGTCAACTTTGTCCTCAACCATCAAATTTAGGTACTCTTCTGGTTCACTTTTCTGCATCTGTTTCTCCAAATGTGACCATGCTTAGCCCTAGCCTTATGTTAAAACCTATTTTAGGTTTGCTTCGTGTGAATATTACTGCTGTAGCCCTAAACTTAAACATGCCAGCAATTCCTATTGTTCCTTCACTGAGTAGGAAATTTCTTTTCTAGTGCTTCTGGAGGAGTTCTATTTCTACCCAATGTTTCTTCAAACTTAAATTTTCCTACACCATTTCCACTTCCTCCTGCATTTGCAAACTACTACTACTATCTACTCCTTTTGCTAATTTTCAGCAACACCAGATAGTTTCAGTTACCCTAACTTGGAATGCCTTTTCTGAACAAGTTCAGACAGATCAATTTTACCTAATGCCCCAGTGTTTCAAATGCATCGTAAGGCTTCAGTGGCTGTGTCTTCAGTTCCAACTTGTTCTGTAACCATGACAAAGACTAGTGAAGTGTCAGCTCAATTGCCTGCTCAAGTGCCAAATTATTTTGTTCAGCTGTATCAGCTGGTACGTCTAATGACACGGCCTTATTCGATTTGACTTCTAAACAGGATTTTGTAGTTAGTTTTTTTTTATGGAGTGGTGCAAATCAAGTGTGTACAGCCAGTTCTGCATCTTGGCCAACATTGACTTCAACAACTAATGTATTCAGTTCGCCTGTTATGTCTTCCAACACTAATTTAATTGGCAGTAGGTCAAATGTTGTTCCCGGTTCAATTCAAAATAATTACAATAGGACTCTGAAGATGTCTTCCTAAAATAGACGCTTGAAAGCTGGGGAATTTAATGGCTTGAATGCCAAAATATTATTCTCCCCTCAGCCTTTATGAAGTTAAAGAGAATTTTAAAAGTTAGCAGGTTGATCAGAATTTCTGTATCCACCAAACTGTTCCTTCGTGGCTGAGAGGGGATGTTGTTGACTGTTTTTTAGCAAATGAACCCAGGAAACTCTCAGTGCAATTCAGATATTTGAGCTGCGGCTGAATGACTTCACTGAGTTTTTCTGTTTATTTCATGTTGCAACAAAGACGATAGTCTAACTGATTGGGTGTCCGACTAGTTTTGCGACGTTGCAGCCACTGTTCTTTTATTCGGTGTATGGGAAGAGAGATGCGTATTTCGCGCTTTCAAACAATGAAAAAAACCTTTCATTTCGTACAAAGAAAATGACGAATCACCCATAAGCTTTGATAACAGCGTACGAATTCAAGGTTACTTGACACCACGTAAAAAAATCAATAACTCTTAACAATGACGTTGTAAATCCTGCTTTGTAAATCTATTTCTAGCTTTTTAGATAGCACTTGTGAGCGTACGGTTGTAGATTTTTTTTTGTTATTGGGAATATCATTAACATAGGAATATTAAGAACACAATTTTCTTGTTAAGTTTGGCATTTGAGTATTGACGCATAAGAATTTTCGATGATTTTTCACAAGCTTCGTAGATTAAAGTACTTGACATCCTGTACTGTTCTCTATTGCGTATAAACTTTTATGTTACCAACTAGAAACAAAACTATTCAACCAGCAAAGCAGGAAATCGCACATCTCATTATCATTGGATCATACCATGTCTTACAGTTCAAACCAAGAAAACGAAGCCCATAGCACATGCGTATTAAAACAATTAGTCTTATATTTCGGTACCAAGAATTATATAAAAAACAGCAACCACCTTCATTAGAGAGGTTAAATATATAAATAAAAACACCTTACATTTTGCCATAAGTGGATCAACCATGATGGAATGGTGTGCGTGCCGCAGTCCTAAAACTAACAAAACATGGATTCAGGAAAACGGAAGTAAAAATATGGTATAAAACATGCAATAAAAGTCATATTACCAAAAAGTTGTATACATATATCATCGCAAATTGTAGGTAAAATAACAAAATAAATAAAAATGAAAAATAGTATACTTACCGGGCTATGAGCTGCGTCAGGGAGGAAGGGCGCTTAACAAAATAACAAACAGAAATAACGTGGAAATGGAGTTTACTGTGTGCAGTGGGTTTTAGATGGACTGCACTGTGGTAAAAGGATGGGATCGATCGTGCAGACGGGCATGGAAAGGCTAGAAACGAATAATAACGGGGAATGGGGGCCGGTTGAAAAGGCAAGATGATGTGGAAAAGGAAAATACGGGTAGCGGAAAAAACAGGTAAATAAGAAGGGAACCGAGGATCAGGGTGGGGGAGGGGGAAAAAGGGAGGAGGAAACAAACAAACTAAAACAAAACGGGTACAAAAAAGGAAGGAGGTGGGGAGAACGGGAAACGAAGGCGGAGCAAATGGGAAACGGGAAATACAGGAAACAGAAACACCGGGGAAAGGCAGAGAAAGAGTTAGGAGGTGGGAGTCGTGAGAAGTGAAGTTAGGCCCATTGTGTCCTGTGATGTATTTAATAGGTGGTTGGTGACTGTTACTTACATTACAGGTTGATGAAACATTGGGCCGACTTTTTTCACTGGTTCCCCCTCCACCTAATTTTTTCTCTGCCTTTCACTGGTGTTGGTTTCCTTTTTTCTCTTGTGTCCCCCTTCCTCCATATGCTCCTCCCTTCGTTTCCCATCCTTCCCCTTCCTTTTTTTTGTTCCCGTTTTCTTTTGGTTTTGCTTGTGTCCATGCTTTATGTGCCCGTCTGCACGATCGATCCCATCCTTTACCACAGCGCAGTCCATCTAAAACCCCCTTCACAGTAGACACAGTATACACTACTTCTACTTCACTTCTCTTTATCACTCTGCCTTCCTCCCTAACGCAGCTCACAATCCTGTAAGTAACTAGTGGCTTCTTGACATTTTACCTACCATTGCAATGATTGTATAAGATATTTCTTGGTAATATGACTTTTTTGCATGTTTTATGCTGTGATTGTACCTTCGTTATTCTGAATCCATTTTTTTTTTGTTTTAGTGCTGAGGCACTCACACCATACCATCATGGTTGAACCACTTGTGGCATAATTTAAGATGTTTTTTATATATATTTTTAACCTCTCTGACGTACGTATCGCTATTTTTTATGTAACCCTCGGTACTGAAATACAAGACTTGTTTTAAATCTCATGTGCTATTGGCTTTGTTTTCTTGATACGTTTATTGCACATTCCACTCCATGTCTTAACGGTTTTTCGTTAAAATGTATTTATTACTTTCCTGTTAATAAGGAACGATGCAGACCACCTGGTAGGAATGGTCTAGTGCGTACTAGTTTTTTATTGACGAAGTTTGCAGCCGACACTCTTATAGTCAAAGCTTGTCTATGCCCCTTCTAAAGTTTGACTTTTAAACCAATACTCTTAACATTTAACGTTTCGTTTTTGTTTATTAATTCAGGATTGTTTTAAAAATATTATTACTGTAATACCGAAATGTGATACCGTAATACTTTAATACCGAACTGTAATATTGCAAAACCATAATAATTGTCTTATTACTGTAATACCGAAATGATAGCTCCCTATTTGCCTTTTAACATTCTAATTCCGTAGTGGTTCTCATTGCAGGATATGGAAGAGTTTGTTGGGAAGGCTGGTGACCAAGGATTTATTGTGTTTAGTTTAGGGACTAATGCAAAAGCTGCAGGCATGGCACCAAAATTCAAACAAGCAGTTCTTACGGCCTTTTCAAAATTAAAGCAGGGGATAATTTGGAAACTTGAAGAAAATATAGAAAACATTCCACCTAACGTAAAAGTGACTAAGTGGCTTCCTCAGCAGGACCTTTTAGGTAAGCTTTCATTAAAAAAGGGAATTTCGTACAATTGGGTATAACCTTTTTTTTGCGATTGTAAAACTAAACTGCCCTAACTGGTTTTTATTATATTAACCACCATTTTATTATTAATAAAGTTCTTTCTTACGGCATTCCACACTACACTGTTCCTGGGTTTAGTCTCACTAAATTTGTCGACGACTACAAGTTTGTTTCAGGAATTGTCCCTGCTCAATGGGTGGCTGTCCCTACTGGTGTCCCTCAATATAGCATCCCCGATCCCTAGCTGCTATTTAAGATTTATGTGACCGATCTTCTACGGAACCTGACTGTCCGTAATAGCAGCACTGTGATGACTTTAAACTGTTTGGGACTTTCACGGGAAATTCTTTGAGTACTTTGCCTTAAGGGACAAGAAGGTGTGATGGGTGTAGTGTTCGATAGATTGGTGTGTACGATGTGTCAATGTACTGTTCACTAGAGTGGGCGCATGGCCTCGGACTTACGGACTTTCGTTGTTGGGCTAAAAAAAAACGAATCTCTGTTTCAGCTGAAAGCGGACAACGTTAAACAAAACGACGATAGGTTGTTAATTACGAGGCACCTTAGTGGGCAGCTTGATACGATGGAAAGGCGCATTTATTTTGTAGCTGCAGACTTAGAGAGCGAAGTTGAATTGTTTTAAAGTGGGCGGCGTCAATCATTGCATGCATGTGCAAATGAAGGAAAATTACTTGCTACAATTTGGTGGTGCGTGATGCCAACGTGAATTGTTTCTTTTTTTGTTTTGTTTATTGAGCTGTAGAGGCCTACATGCCTATGCGCCCATGCTAACCTAACTAATACTATCTTAACCTAAACACCTGGTAAACAGAAAAACAAGAGAGCATGGGAAACACTGGGATTTTTGTGAATTGTTTCTAAGTTGGTGGAAACAATCAAGGAAATTAACTTGCAGCAGGAGGCTTTTAAAAGCTATATGACTAGCTCAGTGAAACACAAGTATGCGTCTTTTTCGGGGTCTGCGCCAAAATCTCGGTGGAAATGTCCCGTTAACGTTGTCTCCATGAATAAACATGGGAGGGTGTGGCAAGATAGGGAAGAGGGGAGGGGAGAGGAGATGAGGCACACAAGAAGAGTGGGAACACGAGGACAGGAGTAACGATTTTGAGGAGGGGGAGAAGAGGATGGGAGAATACAAGGTAGTCCCGTTAACACTTCCAAAATGATAGCGAAAATTCCTGTTAACAAACTGATGCGAGTTTCATTCCGGATCTCAAACTTTGAAACTATGCCACCCAAGCGAAGTTGCTTTGATGACGTCATTTGTGATATCCACCAAGCCCAAGGTTCATATGACGTCATATTGTAACGACCCATTGTTACTCCGAAATTGATGTTCATTGTTAGTTGAGATGATGACCAGGAGTGGTTAAAGCTCGTTAAACCCTTTGAAATCCTGAGATCAATTATTGTAACAATATATAGCGTATGAATTGATGGTACTTAATGTTTGGCATCAATTGTAATGGCTCGAGCTTGCTTGGTCTTCTGTCTGGGCCTCCTAACAATTAGGTGTTAATCGAGAATTCATTCCACCACGAACCCTCCAACAACCCACATCCAAAGGTAATTTTGGCTATCATACTTAGAAATATTTCCCTTTTTTGGCCTCAATTCCCCCAACTTAAATTCAACCCAGACCAACCCTGTTGTCAGTGTTTCACTGCAACCCCGAAACAGCTAGATTAACTTTTCCAACCAAATAATAGCCCAATATCCGCCATCATTTTGACTGACCCCAAGTAAGCCTAACATTTGTGGCATTCCATTTAAGGCCCTAAGCCCAGGCTAGAGTCGCCCGCAAAAATCAGGCGAGCCAGAGGTTATCATCGCTCAAACTTATAATTAAAACATAATGAGAGCTGAACCACGACTTGTGCCTTAATCCATCAGCTAGCTTTTTAATTTGCAATTACCCCAACCGATAGCTTGACACGCGGTACGTTGCCTACTTGTCCCTTAGCTGTGGCGTTGATGCTGAGGAGCAGGAGTACGAACCCATGAACGCCACAAAACATGAGAGGGTTGTGCTTAAGGGAGGGGAAGGGAGAAATAGGAGGGAAGAAGTGGGGAGGGATGAAGAGATACCAGTCCCGTTAACACTTCCAAAATATCAGCAGAAAAGTCCCATTAACACTGTCCCATTGAACAAACATGGGAAGATTGTGGCAAGGGAAGGGCGGGGCAGAAACAGAAGATACGAGGACGAAGGGAAGACTTAGGGGCGAAGAGAAGCTAGGTGAAAGGGAAAGGAAAGCACAAGTAGGAAGAGGAGGGACGAAGAGGGAGTAAGTCCCTTCCGTTAACACTTACATCAGGCGAGATATTCGCATGTCAGTGCACGAAGGTGGGTGGGTCAGGTTCATACCAGATTGCACTGCAGACGAGTAAAATTAAGGATCAGTCTACTGATGAAAATTGCAAACGTGATTTACTTTCCTAAGAAGCCCAGGCTCTGGGAGAGGCTATGAATGGGTGGGGGGGGGGGACTCAATCCACTTAGCAGCATGCACGAGTCCTGCTAATACTGTACAGTATCTATTGCAAAATGTGCATTGTGTAAGTTCATTTATTTATGGCTGGAGCCATGACTGACATCGTACTGTTATTTTTCTAACTTCATATCATTACATCTTCAGGACATCCAAAATGCCGCCTTTTTATCACGCATGCAGGGCTACTGAGTCTTCAAGAATCAATTTATCACGGCGTTCCAGTCATTGCAATTCCATTTTTTGCTGATCAACCTAGCAACGCCGCTCGTGTAGAAGAACTGAAAATTGGAAAACACATAAATGTCCATGATGTCACAGCTGATCGATTCTACAACCTCATGACCGAAATATTAAACGATAAGAGGTAAGAAAACTGTGTTGTTGTGTGCATTACCATTGTTTTAGTCACTGCAGTGTTATCAGTAGCTTGTGTTAGAAGTTACAAGAAGTAGCTTCTGGATGCCATTTTGGATTGCCATTTTTGGTTTTTATCAGTTGATATAAACCATGTACCTACCATCATCTTCCAAGAGACTTAAAAAATATACCCACCACATTTCAGTGGGATCATGCATTTGGCCTTGCCTGCATGACAAACAGCTTGATTCATATTGTTTATCTTGTTGATATGCCATGTGGTCTTTTTTTTTTCACACCCTTAAAATGAAGCTAAAAAATGTGAAATTACCAAACGACGCACCCGGAACATGAAGGCTATACTACTATATAGAAAAAACAATAAGTGTTTTTTCATAAATATGGTGGCCCTTAGGACGGACAAACAGAAATCAATCCGAGACCTCCAACAACATGAACGAAACGGAACTAAGGATACTGGATTAGTGTACTTCTGATATATTAGGATTATTTTCTCACCGAGTTATTAAACTATTGGTAAATCGTGATGATATGCCAACTTTCCAAATATTTAAATTTTTTATGAAGGGTGAAATAAAACAGTGAATTACTATTGCTACTGTTACAACTCGGTTTGGTCTTGCTATGAAATTGGTGTAGTTAATCAAACTGTGTATTAATTATTTAGCAGTTGCTAACTCAGCCATGACTAAACATGTACAGGAAGAAGAATTGTCGCACTTTTATCTCTCAATACTAACAACGGGAGATCAGCAACACATTTTCATGACCAGCAATAGTTGACCTGCAACTTTCTTCATTTTGACTGGTATTTACCAACCAAGTTCAAACCGGTACATATTAGTTCAGTAAGATAAGTTCGATCCGCCCTTAATACTAATCAATCAGTTTTTCGGAAAATTGTTTTCAACTTCCCATCTATGAAGAAAATACAAAATGTGGTAGCAATGCTAAAATCAAACTTATGCCTAATCAGTAATCTTTGCTGCTCCTTGATACTTGATTGTTCAAATTAACGTTTTTGTTGATTTATGGTATTGGTCACTAAAGAACTCGAATAATTTTTTTTTATTTTATAACAAGCAAATGTAGCATGCATTCATGAGTGGACATTGGCCATAGCCCTCGTTATATTGTGCTTATATTGTCCGTTACACCATGATAGCTTCTGAAGCATGAGTTAACCCAAATTTTGCATTTAGAATACTGGAAAGGCATTTAACTTTTACATGCTTTTTTTAAACTTTTAATGTCACGTTCTCCAGTATTTCCAACCGGAATATTCTTACGTTTATCAGTGTAGTTGTGACTTTGAATAGACTTATTGCTATTTTCAATGTCTTTGCTATCATTATCTAACACAGCTGTGTTACGGTCAGCTAAAAATTCATTTAAATCCTTTTAAATGTTTTTCATGCATTGCTAAGCCATCCTAAATGTCAGAAGCCAATTCAGCTTCTTTCCTAGACAAAGCTCGTTTGCATAATGAACCATGCCATCCAAACGTCTACATAAGTAGACACAAAGCTTTATAATACGTTTTACCTACTAAATCTCAATAATAGCAGCTTAAATCTTTGTGTACACGTTGTCTAATCAATCTTTACGGTAAACATCGCCAAGAATGTCTTTACAACCTAAAATATTGTACATAACCTGACAAGTTGTGAGCCTGTGCATACCTGTGCGTGATTTTGCAGGTTGGCTACATTTGGTCTCTTTGTTCACATTCTTAGTTATTTGCTGCCCTCTAGTGACAGTTTTCAGAAGGAAATTTCTCTCCATTATGTATACATTGGGCCAATGATGGCGGATGTGTGTGCAATACAGGATACAGAATAATGGGTAAAAAATGGTATAGAACTTAAAACTATTTTTATGCTTTAATAGTGGGATAATGGAACATGTGAGAATTAACGAAAATCTGCTACCTGTAGACAACAGTCATGTTCACTAAGCAAAAGTTTACTTTAGCCTCGATTCCCACAATAATTACGTGTGGTAGTTTAAAATTACGGTTTATCATGCTTTTGGTAGCATCGAACAATGGCTACCAAAATGCATTCTTTTACTCTAACATGGAAATATAAGGAGTGATGGATTCTGAATCAAAGTAAACTCGCATAGGCCAACTCAAGTAATTCATTCGCTCTTGTAATATTGAACAAAAAAATTGATCCTACATTCAGTTTATTCTAGAACAGATGCATCCTGGATCATCCATACATTAATGAATCTATTTAATCATTGCACCGATAACAAGTATTTCCAAAACCTCTTTGTTAGTAAGGTTAATTTTTCTGTTCAAAAGTTAATCAAGAGCCCTGTAAAACGTCGTGGCCTGCATGAAAGTCTACATTACATTATGTAGTGTGGATTAGGGCAAGTACAATATTCCACGTTTTTTCTAGGCTAACGGAACTGTGCATAATCTTCCATTATGGTTTGAACGAAAAATGCAAATGTCAAAGATAACAGTTATAATTAACCCCTTCACGAACAGTATGAACGCTTGACACGAGATGTAAATAACTAATGGTGGGTGCAGAAGGACCACAAAATGCGCGATAATCGCAGACGCAACCTTTGGCGTTTGTGGCGAATTTGTAGCCTACAAATTGCTATCAGTGGCAGATCAGGTAAAATTTATGGGATCTAACTGATGCCTTCACAAGCAGTAGCGAGTTTCTGCCATTGTCGGTAGGTCTCTCTGAGCTAAATCTCATGGTGTGAAAGGTACCGTCGATTAAGACGCTCCAGCGGCGCGATTTCTTCAGCGACTATCTCGCGTTTTGTGATCCGTCTGTATTTGCCTTAAATGCAGAAACGAGATGCAAGTTTTGCCAGATTTCTCTGAGAAGCCGAACGCAACCAGCAAATCATAGCCGAGTGGCTAACGTCACACGAAGTTGAATGGAGTTTTTGAATAAGGACAAACGAGATTATAAAAAGTGCTCACACTAATTTTGTACTGATATCGAGGCCGGAAGAGGTGTTTGAAAGTTTCTGAAGGTGACAAAAGCACAACTGTAGGAGATGAAGTCACTCAGGAGGATACCTGTGAATTACGAACAAATTTGAAAATGTTCCTTGTTGAAATTAAGTTAAACTTGTTGATATATCTTCATTAACTTACAATAACTATTGGGATAGTCGATGTGACATTGTTTATAAGAATATGGAAACTGTTATTAGAAACTTACCATATTTATACTTACAGTTTTATATTTGTACTGAGTCAAGCTTCTTCGATATGTTCAATTGCACAGCATAGTTACTGTTGCTATTGTCATTTATTTTTTAAATTTAGTTTTAATAACCTTCTTTTGTCCCATTCTAGTTACACTGACAATGTGAAGCAATGTTCTACTGTTTTAAAAGACCAGCCTCAAAAACCCATCGATAGAGCAATATTTTGGATCGAATACGTCATCCGCCATAATGGTGCTTATCACTTAAGAACGGCAGGGGAGAATCTGAACTTCTGGCAGTACTTTTTGTTTGACGTCATTGCGTTTCTTGTTTTTGTAGCAGCAATTTCTTTAGCAACTTTTGTGTGTTTGGTCAGAGTGTTACTAAAAAAGTTCGTTCGACCAACTAACAAGAAAATAAAATAAAGTCTGTATTGTTAACGAGAATTTCTTTAAACATAATTGATTACCAGTGAAGCACATGTGTTTTTTTACTAAAATAATTTGTATCCTCTTCCACGATTAAGAAACTAAAGTTTGTTAATAATCTGTTGATTTATATCTACTCACAATGAAATTTTAGAATTTATCACAAACTGGCTAAAATGCCCATTATTTTGAGATGTAAGTGCCAATTACGATGGGAACACGCTTTTTACTTGACGGTTGCAATTATATGAGTTTTGGGGTAACAATTTCATTCCGTGCAAAACTCGTTGGTAAATAATAGTGTGTATCATCCTACGAAAATCGTTAATACATACTGTATAATGCTTATGCAGGCTTTCCATAAAATAAGTGACTGGAAACTTACGGAATTAACCTAAATGGATATACTTTCTGAGATGTGGTGACGTTTTCTCCGATAAGGCTAATCATATTTAGTTATCGTAAATACGGGTCATGCTAGGAAAAGCAGCAATGCCAATGTAGTAAAAATGTGTAACGATTTTGGCCATGCTTCATCAAATTTTCGAATTAACTGTTCATAAACACTGTTTATACTTAGCTTAAATTACTTAGCATAATTTGCACTCATCCTACGCATTATATAAAAAAGTAAAATAACATGGCATAGTCAAATGGCTATAAGTGGCTCATATGTAAGTTACAAAATTTTTAAAGATTTTTGGAAAGAAAACTTCTCCTTTTGGTAAGCCTCAATATACATAGTTAAATTGAATAGGAAGTCTGCAGAAGCACTTAAAATTCTTTAGTCAAGTACTAACTGTGAAACACAATTTATATTTTATGTAAAACGAGCCATACCGTTCGCTTTGCTCACTTATATAGGTGTCGACCCATGCTTCATGTTTCCGCGATAGGCTCCAGCAGTCCTGTCAGGAGATAGCCTTTGAAATGCCCAGCGTCTTGAGGCTTGGGGGGATGCCATTGGCCCCTTGGCTTGTACCAAGTGGCATTTTCATTTTCGCTCTGGCGTCCCTCCCGAAGAGTTCCACTCTGCCAGCAAGGTACTTATCTTTAGTGATTCCATGAGTGCCCTGGAGTCCTTGGCGACTTACAATCCACAGAACCCCTTAACACAACGTGTCCAAGCTTTGCTTTCCCGCTTGCCTGGCCAGCGGAAAACCGTGCTTTTCTGCTGGATCCGGGCCATGTTGGGATAGGTGGAAATGAGCAAGCGGATTCTGCAGCAAAAGGGGCCCTTTCTGGCCCTCTCGGAAGGGATCTCAGCCTTGTTCCCTCGGACGCTTTTCCAACTCTGCGTCTAAGGTTACACACTTTTTGGCAAGCTTCGTGGGATGGACAGGACGGCAATAAATTACGAGCTATTAAAGGCACTCTTGAGGAATGGCACTCGGCGTGTCGCCGCAGTCGCCGTGAGGAGGTGGTGTTGGCCCGTTTGCGCATTGGTCACACTCGACTTACTCACTGTTTCCTTTTGCGGGGGGTTGACCCTCCTGAATGTTATTGGTGTCGGCGGCCACTTACGGTCCGGCACTTCCTTGTTGATTGTTGCCATCTTGATGGTTTTCGTCGTCGTTTCCATCTTCCGCATGACATTGTGCGTCAATTGTGCGATAAGTCTGTCCTCCTGTCCGGTGTTTTTCAATTTTTGCAGGAGGTACAGATGTATGACAAGATTTAGGTTAGGGGTTTGAATAATGTCTCTGTAATGTGTGGTGCAGTGGCAACCCGGACCACTGCACTGTGACTGAGGTTGGCGCTAATGACCAAGCTGTCGACGCGCCATTAAGCCTCATTCCCCCCCCCATGCTTCAAACATGTAATTTCTTTTAATCCACAGAGCATCAAAAGTCGATATACTGATCATTTCGATGCAAACTAATTGCATTGTTACTCATAAATCGTTCACCATATTCCTAAGCAATAGGAATTGATGAACGATGTATTTCACCTACAAAACGTATTGTCTGCTTGCCTCTTTCCACGTTTGTAGGCCTTCTCTTCCGGAAGTAAGAGGTGTCTTGGTTCACGAGGAGTAAGGTACGTGCACACATACCTGTTTGCACATCGTACGTTTTTAATGATGTAGATATAATCATTATTTAAAATAAACGTAAATGATATATCTTCATAGGCCTTTCTTGTAGCAAATTTTCTGCTGAATATTTAGTCTTTTAAAAAACTATCAGTAATTAATTTTCTTTACTTCCACCCTAACCCCAGGATGGATACAAGTAATTATGGGCGACAGTTTACTGAACGTGAAAAAATAACCCATCTCGCCCTGCAAGCTTTGTGAGAGGCCCCCGAGCAAAACGAGCATCAACAGGCAATTCATTATTTCAGGTAAAATGCAATATTTATTTAGCACTTCTCAAACCCATTTGCCCCTCAGTCATCTTTGTCGTTAGGTAACATCAAAGTTCAAGAAAACTAATCAGACAAAAATCAACTAAACTATATGAAGCGTGGATCAACGCAAATCCACCCATAGCCCAAAGTGTCGTAGGATAAAGTACGAAAATACAAAAAAAAATCGTTTAAAAACGATGTACCCAGTTCAAAAGCTGATTGACACAGAAAATTGAAAATTTTTTGTACCTCATAACAGAAGTCAGCAAAAAAACGAATGTTACAAAATATAAAATTACGTTCAAAACGAAAATAAAGACACTACACCTCCGAATAGCAAATATTTGAAATGAAAACTTCTAATTGTTTTGCACCACTGATATCCCCACCAGGCCCCCGATTCGAGACCCTGGCGTTCCCTTCCCCCGCCCTCCCAACGATACAGGTCCCCAAAAAAGTGTTGAAAAATATGCGCCCTTTCCCACCCTTTCTCTGGCAGCCCCTATAATCCCTGAAATACCATGGTAGAAGGAAACCCCTTGAAAATCAGACGCCTGATGCCCATCCTCCTCCCCGGCCCTCCGAGAAAACCCAGCACTCTGAAAGAGACGCCCTTACCATTCCATCGAGACCCAGCACGCCAGGCCGTTATTCGAGACACTCCAAGGTGAAAACAAAGTGAAACATGTGTTTCCAGAGCTTCTCGAACATCCAGGAGCTTTTTCGAGACCCGTAACCCTTCCCTCCCTTTTGGAGACCAAAGGCATGAAAAGTCACCCAGGGCTCCCACGAACAACATTTAACCATTTGGGCTGCAAAAAGTATCTTAGCAATGGGTTTCCGTTACCCACTATCAGTAAATATAATAACTTTAATTGGCTCTCCACCTCTCGGAAACAACAACATAAAACCGGATTTCTTGTTTCGCCTTACATAAGAGGAGTTACTGAACCACTTCGCGCGAAGTTATACACTGATAATGTGTGCCTAGTTAGTAAAAGTAGCCGTGCTCTTCACAGCCAACTTCAGCCTCCCCCCCCCCCACCCCTCCCAATACCTGTACTTCAATATTCCTGCCAGATTTAAAAAAAAGACACCATTTATAGCATACCATGTGCCCATTCTGGATGCACAGCCACCTATGTAGGACAAAGTAAACAGGAAATATGTAAACGACTTAGTTCCCACAAATCAAACTTTAAATTAAGGAAACAGGAAAACTCACTGGTTCAACACTTTCAAAAAACAGGGCATGAACCCGAAATTTTGCAAACTAAAATTTTATTTCAAATTCCTCACACCAAAACACGCGAAAATTTGGAAACACTTTGTATTCATTTAACCAAACCACCTGTTCATAATCACTTAATACCTACAGCCAATCACCTACAAGACTACATTAAGTTATGCAATGACGCTGGCATCAATACATTTCCACCAATCAAAATCCAGGGACCCACTATTTAAAGCATTGCCAACCGAATTCTCTCTCATTCGACCAGCAGACTTGGGTGAGTTAGGTGTGACTGTTGGCACATTCTTTCGAATTGTGCTGACTTTTATTTTATTTGGGTTTAGTTTTTAGCATGGAACCTTGCATCCTTATGACTTGTGAGTTTTATTTCCATGGCCCAGCTCTGCTGTTATTTTATTAATTTTTATTTTTATTTTTAAGTTGTTTGATATGTTTTAAACCCTTCACCTGAAAACGGTTCCGACCTTGGAACCGAAACGTCGTGATTTCGTTGTTTCACCAGCACTTGATGGTTACTCTGTTTGTGTTTTTAATAATTAAAGTGCTTTTTAACTTTCTGCTTTTTGTTTTCATATTGACTCCCAGAATAGTTGCCCTCTTTACTTTCTTGAACAGACCGCTCTTCCTTCAGTCCGTGAGGTAAAGGACCTCGGAGTTTGGTTTACCTTCGACCTTAAGTCATCACTTCATTGCCAAAATGTGTAAACCATGGAGTTTAGACGTATGGCAATTGTCAATAAATGCTTCACTTCTGGTAATAACCTAATTAAGATTTGGGCCTTCAAGGTGTTTGTGCGACCACTCCTTGAGTATGCAACTCCAGTATGATCCCCTCACCTTTTGGGCGACATTGATAAAATAGAATCTGTGCAACGTCAGTTCACAAAATGCCTGCATGGCCTACGCGATTTAGATTACCGTACTCGCCTTGCCAGGACAGGACTGGATCTCTTAGAGTTGAGAAGAATTCGTTTTGACTTAATTTTGACCTTTAAAATCTTGAGGGGTTTGATTGCCGTAAATCTACCGTTTTTTGACGTTGCACCACTCACTAATAGAACCCGAGGCCATAGTTGGAAACTGGCAGCCCAGTTCTCGCGCACAAATTGTCGTCACAATTTTTTCTCTGTACGTGTTGTCTGTATCTGGAATTCCCTTGGGGCAGACACTGTGGACCAACCTACAGTGCGTGGTTTTCGTCGAATGCTGGAAAAAGAAAACCTATAACCCTTACTGCGACGCCCACTCTCTGAACTTTAGGAATATGGTTGTTAGCCCGTTCCTCCATTTTCCATTTTTACCTTCACCATTGCTATTCCATCGCTTCATCAACAGGCTCGGTATTAGAGGTTCACCGCCCTTCCGTGTCCTTCCATTTAAACGTGGAGAAATTTTTAATTATTAAAAAAAAATATACATATATACACACACTTGCCCTGGCACCCTCTCCCGCACCCCCTGAAAATGACGCCCAGTGACATTTCCCCTTTGGTGCAGCTCCGGAAAATTCGCATTCGGCGAAAAAAAGCCATGAGAAATCCAGCATTCAGTAAGCAAGTAACCCTATATTTTAAGTTAATCCTTGAAACAATTCATCTCGGTACCGTGCATGGCGACATTGTTGCAAGCAACGATTGTTGCCGCCCACTTAAAAACAATCTGGCTGTTGCAGACATAGGGCAGCTTCGGGCAGATGACCAGGAGTGGTTAACGCTCGTTAAACCCTTTGAAAAACAATTCACCTCCTTTCTGGAAGTGAACATTTAGGAAATAAATGCGCCTTTCCACCGTATCAGGCTGTCAATTTCGAGGGGGGGGGGGAGGGGATCGAAATTAAGAACCAATCGTCGTTTGGTTCAAAGTTGCCTGGTTTAGTAGACACGGGCTTTTTTTTTTTTTTTTTTAGCTGAAACGCCGACAATGGCACAGTCCACGCGACTAAAACTTTGTTGGCCGCTTTGGTACCACAACAATACCAAAAAAACGAACCCCAAAAACGGTGCCGCAGGTCTGGTAAGTGGCGCCATCCCTTCGACAACTTTAGAAAGAGTGTTATAAGCCGAACTTGTAGTCCATAGACGGCGACATGGTAGATTTGGTAAGTGGCGCCATCTGTTCGAAGACGTTGGAAAAGTGTCCCAACCCGAATTTGAAGGCGAATCCCGTCAACAGATGGCACTACATGGTGGGGTAATTGACCGTACGAAGGAATGGCGAGGCCTGTGACTTGGCCGCCTGCTCCGTATTATATATGTAGATTTTTATTTATTTCAAGGACGGTAGCCTTCCACAGGCCATCTGCCCTACAAATCAACAACAAAGCAAAGTCAAAACAACAAAATGCACCTTAATTGTAACACAATTGACCTGGCCCGAAACGACCAGTTGCCACCAAAAAAGCCACTACCGCCCGAAAACACCTGTCATTGCGTGACCCCGTATGAGGGTGCACTCCCAAAAGGGCCACCACATCCAAGTTCAGCGGATAGAAACGCTCCCGAAGACCAGAATAGAGGGTTCAGTCCAACAGGAAGTGCTCCCTCGTCTTAAGCTCCAGAGACAACAACAATGCAACCCTGCAACAATGAAAAAGCAACTGCTCATCAAAATGACACATGCTAAATCAAGAATACGCTAGTGCGCTGCCATGAAATAATAGACATGGGACGAAGCTTGGGCGGAACATGAACCTAATTATGCATTTTTTAATGCCTAGATTTATGAAGGAGCTTTCTGTCTACAAATTTTCAGCTTGATAATTTTTCCATTTTCCATTGTCCAAAAGCCGTTACAACAGGCAAATTGACACAGTTTGGTTTATTGTCTCTCCTTGCTTCACATACACTAAGTTTCTTCAGTTCCATTTTTGCACACACTCGCTAACTAACACTGATTTTTGTTCGCTAAGATCACTCAATCAGCACTTTCCTTTCAGTTTTTTTTCCGTTTATTTCTACACCTTTTCCTTACATATTCCACAAGTTGCAAAGATTTCGGGCATGTTCGGAGTTATCTTCGGTATACGTGCATTGCTTACAGTTAAAAGACATCTGTAATTTATGGCTGGGAACATACAACGTCTCACTGTCTATCTTCATCCCTACCTTTTTTTCTTGAGGAATTTTATGTCTATAAATAATTAGCCGTTACATCAGCCAAATTAAGAATTTTTCGTAAGCGTTCGTAGTTCACATTTTGTCATGCAGAAATCCAGTTATCTGTTAGTAAACCATGCGCAACGGCTGTTTGCCGTGACGTCACCGTGAGTTAGCCAATGACGAACGAGAACAACGGCTGTTTGGCCATCTGATTGGACTAGCCCAGTCACGTGATATGCACATCACAGGAAACAGCCATGGCGTGTGGTATAACATATCAGACCGCAATGCGCAGGGTGCACGTATTATTGCGTAATCATCATCTAACGTGCATCCCTTTATTCTTACGCAATATACAACAACGTGCATGATTGATTATTTTGTCCTTCGTTGCAGTTAAGCTTTTAGCTCGTCCAGGCTGTTCGAAACGCTCCCGAAGACCAGAATAGAGGCTGCAGTTCAACAGGAAGTGCTCCATCGTCTCAAGCTCCAGGGACAACAACAATGCAGTCCTGCAACAATGCAAAAACAACTGCCAGTCAAAATGACACAAGATAAATCAAGACACACGCTAGTGCGCTGCCATGAAATAGACATGGGTCGAAGCTTGGGCGGAACATGAACCTAATTATGTATTTCTAATGCTCATTTCTTTTGCAAACAAAATTGGGTGGACAGTGCAAATACTGTACCGTGGTGTGAAAGTTAATATAAACACTACATAATAAGACTTTAAAAAAATTCCAAATTACCTACAGGCACGAATTTTTTGTGTTGCTTCAAGAGACCAAAACGGCAACTTTTTACGAGATTTTTTAAATTTTAAATTGTGCACGTGAAAGCTGTGCACGTGCACATAATACACTCGAATTATAAATATCGGTAGTTGTGACAATTTTTCATCATATATTAGTAAAGCAGTGTTGATTTAGTAAATTGGTGTAAAAAAAGTCTTTTTTCTATCTTCAGTTCAGCCGCAGGCTTGTTATTTAGAATCGTGCTGAAATATCGACTAGGAGTGTCTGGAACAATGAGACAAACAATGCAAAGTTAACAATCAAACAGCATTGTTGCAGGACTCATTGTTAAAACAACCTAACTTGAAGCTCAGCTAGAAGCGATGCTTCCCTTAATATCGTTTCCAAAATATATTTAAATATAAAAAACAAAGGCTTAATGAATGAAACTACACACATAGTTTACTTCGCTCACTCTGTTGGCGTCGATCCATGCTTTATATAATTTTCTTGATCTCCGGTGCATCACGAAACCGATTTTCGATGCATGCAATTCATTCGTTACATTCCTCAGCACACCTGAATTTCAACTACATCCTTCAAAACATAGTCTATTTATTTATTTGTTTGTGTTCACTTTCGTTAAGCTGAAGCTTCTACGAAGGTGAGAGTAGTGCTAAATTAAAGATTGAGAGAGCAAACCGAGAAACGCATGGAAAAGGTTTATTTAAGTGACAATCACTCGCTTTGTTCACTCTATCAACGCACCTCCTTGCTACTGCTTTTTCTGTGTACCCAGTCAGTTGAAGCAAAACCATATATTTACTATATACTATTCACATCCAAGTTTCCTTCTGGTTGAAGATTTCCTGAAGTTTGAGGTCATAAGCAGTTTTAGAGTAGTTTTTCACGTATTTGAGGGTCAAACAATCAAGTTGCAGCAATGACAATAGGCCTATCCGAGTGTAATTGAATTGTCTTTCAACAACTGTTTGTGCGTATTCAATATTTAATTACGCAGCACAACTGCTTAATCAAGACACATGCTAGTATGTTCCTTTTCCACCAGTTCCTCTTTAAGTTATTGGAACGAACATCAGTGTAGAGCAACAAACGTCAGCGTTCAATTGTAGATGTCAAAAGAAAATGATTCGTCGAAAGACGGTTTCTTTTCTTTTCCTTTAAACGCCAGGCCTCGACGGCAAAATGAACGCGGCATTGTATCGACACTGACTTACGTTAACTCCGGAATTTTCATAAAGACTGGCCCCTGTGTTGGACCCGGAATTACATTAACTCCGGATT